>WNGS01008874.1:49769-68699 GCA_020271785.1 Procambarus virginalis
CAGACTAAGAGCTGAGGTATGATGAAGTTTTCCAGCCACATAGACCATGTGGACTCTAACGCCGTCCTTACGAGAAGCGAGTTTCCCCCTCTATCCCCCAATCCAATTATTAAATAAATGTAAGCAAAGCCTTTCGTGACTGTTGAAAGATGTACAGGTTTCGTAAGCGCTTGAATAAATTGTTGAGGAATCCTAGACCAAGCACCTATCGACTAGAGAATGATCCAGGACGGACCGAAACATCGTCGTCCCTTCACCTTCTAGTGTGTGGTCTGGTCAACTTACTTTAGCCACGTTATTGTGACTCATCGCTTGCATAAGCACCCAAGGCATCCCAAAAATGTTCGAATCTACTCACAGGAAAATAAACAAGGAAAAAGACAGTTGATAAGGACGAAGGAGCATGTCGCTGCTGCTCAGAGCATTAACATGAAAGACAAGTCCCGTTGTGAGGCATTATGGCTCCTTGAGACTGGTGACCGAGCAGCTCAAGGCTCATACCCAACACACAACCTAACAACAACCTTTTGATATAAGTTGTCACAATGTTGTATAGTCTGTACATTATTGCCGCAACATTGTACATTGTGTATAATACAGCTTTGTCGCATTGTACAATGTACACTGTATTCATTATAGCCTTGTCACAACATTGTACATTGCATTATAGCCTCCCAGGCTCTCCTTCCTTCTCACCAACGTAGGTTAGACAGCAGGTCCACACACACAACGTCATTGTGTAGCCCCACCTCTACCCCACCACAGGTATCTTAGCGCGCACACCCACGAGGAGCCTTTTAGACCCATTGTCCAGCTCAATCACCACCTCGGGGGGAGAGAGCGCCTCATATTTCTGTTCAAAAATCATGAATTCCCGTGCGCTGTCAGGTAGAAATGATCTTGTAATCAGGCTCTGAGCAGTTTTGGCATCTTCTAGAATTTACACCGTGACTGGGGCCTGCTGCCTAAGTGTCCCCGGGTCCTTTAGTTACAAAAGGGATGGTGCATCAGCCTTTCCTGTTGTGTCCGACACGCGTAGGTCCACGGTAGGCTTCCTTGCTTCCAACATTGCCAGCCTAACCATCGTCTTTGGGCTGGCCACACTCCCTTCTTGTACTGAGTCTGCGCTCCGCTGAAGCAGCAGTTGAGGAGGTTGTATGTCCTCCGATGTACTTTGAGATTTGATGGGCCTTAACTTCTTTTGTTTTCTTATATCCTCGGCGTGTGTTGTTTCTGGTCGGTTTGGTGGGCTTGAACATGGGCAGTGTCTCTCCGCCGTGCTGGCTCGGTCAGCTGTTTCCCGCGCTCTCCTGATGCCTACAGCTGCTTGGATTTGTAACTTTTTAAATGGTCGTAGAAATTTTCGGTCTCTTGTGGATGGGAAGCTTTGGCGCCTTCTGGCGTTATGATCTTGTTGCTGGGGGGCGGTGTTGCCTGCACAGCTCGAGCAACCCGGGTTCGATCCTTCGTTATGCTGGGGCTTTGGTATCTTAACTCCCTTTTGTGTGTTTTTTCGTTGTTGCCTCTCGTTCCTTACGGTCACACTTTACTGTTGATATTGGTTAAAATGAGAAAAACTTCCACATGTAAGAATTATTGAAAATTGCCAGCAATATACTGATTACTTTCCTATGTAGTAGTTGGCGTCCTTCAGTCTTGGGAGACTATGGAGCTGCGCTCTGGTTCTCTAGGCTGGAGTGTCCTCTCCAGGGCGCAAAGCCTGGCTAGGGCGATATGGAGGAGAAGCTGTTACCCATGCAGCAGGTCCTCCCCTCACCGCATCGCTGAAATTGTCCAAAGGAAAGGCAGGATAATCTTTTATCACAGAAATCCAGAACTAATCCAGGGATAGGTCAGTGAATGTCATCTTGAGTCTCAGATTGCAGCTCATAAAGTTCTTCCTCACCCAATCATTCCTGTTGCAACTTTACTTTTCCCAATGATTCGGCGTTTTTATAAAGCCAAGACTTTTGTCACTTCATGTAAATACATTTTCTCCAGAACCTTGCGATTCATAGAGGCAAGATTATAAATCACAGATTCACGTGATTCATCACATGACTCAACTGATTCATGTGATGAAAAATATATGCTAAGTAGACCAGCTTCTGTAACCATTCTTCATCTTCAATACATTTGCATATTTATCACTGTCTCCTGTGGAACCCCTAAAGTGACCTCTTGCGGAAACCCTTGGATTCTGGGAACCCCGGTTGAGAAATGCTTTTCCTAGAGACTCATCTGGCCACCTTACACCTATTTCGTGGGGGCCACCATGGAATGGATCCCTTTAATAGGAGCAGTTAGGCTGGCCCGATCAGCTTATTTTGGTCACATACCACTCATCAGTCACCATGCAAAGTTGGGTGAGGCTAGCCCTAAGCATCTGACCTCCAATTTTATAAAGAAAAACAGATATAGACGTTCTTTTGTTTAAAAATATAGATTGACATTACATAGTCTCTTTCATCATTTTTCAAATTAAGTTATCTTGAGATGGATTTCGGGGCTTAGCGTCCCGCGGCCCGGTCCTCGACCAGGCCTCCTAATTGTTACAACCCCCCCCCAGGAAGCAGCTCGTGGCAGCTGTCTAACTCCCAGGTACCTATTTACTGCTAGGTGAACAGGGGCATCAAGATGAAAGAACCTCTACCCATTTGTTTCCGCCTCCTCCGGGAATCGAACCCGGAAACTCAGGACTACGAATCCGAAGCGCTGTCCACTCAGCTGTCAGGGCCCCCTGGTTGGAGATACTGGCCAGTTTAGTGCCTCCTGTTTCTTCCCCTTTCTGTCTCTTAGCCTTACATCGGCTGTCCAACCAAGCGTGAGAGGAGTGGAACCGGTTGGGCACATACAGGCAGAGGCATTGTTGCTGGGGGGATGGGGGGGTGGGATGGATGTTGGCGGGAGAGGATACCAGCAGCGTGTAGCCACTCAGCTATAACCCCATTGATCAGCAGAGGGAGACCCGGGCGTACACTCACCATTCTAAGATGGATTATAAAGATTTCCAATGTTGTTCCGTCCAGCTGACCTTGCTAGGTATTGCGTTTGAAGAATACATTATACACAGTACATGGTATTGGCGCTCGCATTGACGAATGCTTGTTGTCTTGCTTCCTTCTCCTTGCTTCCTTGGGCTGGTGGAGGTCGAGCTTCAGCTCCGCAGACTCTGCTGTCAGATTATACACTACTAACACTTTGTTAATATACGCTCTGCCTCACATATCTCTCTGGTATATTATTTCTTGTATATATATTTGTCTTAATTTGTAATCTTGTATGTTGTGATCATGTCTTCTCCATCTTGTTGTCAAGCATTGTTAGTTTGTTTTCATATTCCAAACCTCATATTTGTGACACCTCGGCTCCCCCCATATATATTCAGCCCGTCCTCCAAAAATGGGGCGGTAAATGTAAAGAGACAAATAAGTACAATTATGTACTATTCATAGCAGTTAGGAATTGTATTTATTTTCACTTAGTATTAAATCGTACTGTCAAATATATTGTGAATATTTCAGTTTACCTGAAAAAGTGAATAGAAAACCACAACCTCACCTAACCGTCTTAGTTTTTGAAGATAATAATTTTATTGCTTCTTAATTACAATTCAACCCATCCTCCGAATTGACAGTACGATTTAATACTAAGTGTAATAAGTACATTTTCTTACTGTCATAAACAGTACATAATTGCACTTATGGGGCTGTTACGTTTACCCAACCCCCTCCCCCGATTTAATTCTCCTCGTTTTCTGTTAAGACACTCAGAATTTTTTTGGATGAAATTTTCAATTTCAATTTGCAATACACAAGTTTTAAATATCAAGAATTTCTTTTTCATGTTTATTAAACAATATACATTTTATACAAAATTTTAAAATATCCTGAGTTACTTTACAATTTATTGATATATTTTAGTTTTATTTTATTAGTTTTATAAAACTTTAATATCAATATAGCTATAGGTTAAGTACTTACCCGTATATATTCATTATGAAACCCCCGCTCGAGCGAACATGGATTAACTGGTCGTTCGTTCAATTCGGTGCTGGTCATGTCAACAATACGAGAAAGAAAAATATGAGAAACGTATATATTTGAACCACTGTATTTGGACTTGGTATGGCGGAAGGTGTATAGCTCTATGTATGCAAGGGTTGTATGACTCCTAATGCAAGGCTGTGTTTCGAAAGGTTCATTCAATGTGAATTCTAGAACAGTATTTACGAGACTCGAATTCGGTAGGATGATGTTATATGTATTGGGCTGTGTAGCTCCATATAGTATGCTCGAACCTGTACCCCAGGTCTCACCACATACCCTACCTGTAACAAGTGGGGATCCCGCAGGGATCAGTCCTGGAACCACTAATGTTCCTTATTTATGTTAATGATCTATATCCGCGGGAGTGAGCCCGTACGTGTCTATGTTTGTGGACGATGTCAAAATTATGAGGAATGTAAAAACAGAGGATGACTGCAGAATGTTACAGAATAACCTCAACAAACTCCAGGAATGGATAAAGAAATGGTTGTTAGAGTTCAGTTCTAATAAGTGTAAGGTAATGAAAATGGGGAAGGAAGAAGGTGTCTGCACCATTAATGGAAGGCAACTGTATCACTCTGAGATGTAAGGAAATGCTCGCATCTTGTACGGGTGGAATGAAGCAAGACAAGTTGTGGAAGCCACCTCCGTCCACAGCTTTAAGGTAATGTTCGACAAAGATAGCGATTGTTAGAATAGTGAAGCTTTAACACAACGGGTACAACAGCGCCAGCAGGCGGGGCATAAAGTGTTACACCTCACTTCCCTGTAGTCACTGATAGGTAAGTACTGATAAGTAAGTACCTACTGAACTCTAATAAGCCCCACAGTAGCCCACGTATTTAATTAACAAGTCCAGGGTTGCAGGTTCAATCCCACTGCATAACAATATTTTCCTCATTGATTCATTATGTTGTTGGTGCTGGTAAGAGTATCGTCAGTGTGGAGTACTCGTCCCTGGTCCCCAGCTGTTGCCCCTGGCCGCCCCAGGGAAGGGTGTCCTGCCGTCAGTAGTGTTGTGGCTAGCTGCTGAGTGGACCCCTATTGCCTGAGGGAAGCTGTAACCCAACGCCGCCACGGTAACCTACACCCACTGATACACCTCCGCGCCTCTCACCCCCTGATACACCTCCACACCCCCCCCCCTGACACCCCCACCCCACACCCACCATCACAGCCTGATATTCCCGCATTCCTTAGCCTATTGTCCCATTATTTAATGGTAACCTCCACTCGCATATTACAAGCTCTTTAACTGTGACGCGGAATAGTGGTGAGACGCGCCCAGATGACCACTTGGGGACACGCGTCAACTGCAATAGTTTTAATGTGTCAACATGGAGTAAGTGTGCAATTGAGCGGGTTAAGAGTGTGTTGACCAGGTGGGGCGGAGGCCTGGACGTAACGCATTCTGGCCAGACCAACCAGCCGAGGGCGGCCAGCCTCCTCGCGGGTAGTTGTAATGACCAGTTGTATTGACCAGTTGTAATGACTAGTTGTAATGACCAGTTGTATTGACCAGTTGTATTGACCAGTTGTATTGATCAGTTGTAATGACCAGTTGTATTGACCAGTTGTATTGACCAGTTGTATTGACCAGTTGTAATGACCAGTTGTATTGACCAGTTGTATTGACCAGTTGTAATGATTAGTTGTATTGACCAGTTGTATTGACCAGTTGTATTGACCAGTTGTAATGATTAGTTGTATTGACCAGGGAGGAAGAGCGATCACAACAACCACATATGGCCGCCTCGCCCCAGTCTTAGGATCAATCCAATGTGTGGGTGTAGGGGGAGAGTGTAGGGTGTGGGAGGGTGTAGGTGGGTGTAGGGGGAGAGTGTAGGGTGTGGGGTGGGTGTAGGTGGGTGTAGGGGAAGAGTGTAGGTGTGGGGAGGGTGTAGGTGGGTGTAGGGGAAGAGTGTAGGGTGTGGGGGGTGTAGGTGGGTGTAGGGGGGAGAGTGTAGGGTGTGGGGTGGGTGTAGGTGGGTGTAGGTGGGTGTAGGGGGAGAGTGTAGGGTGTAGGGAGGGTGTAGGTGGGTGTAGGGGGAGAGTGTAGGGTGTGGGGAGGGTGTAGGTGGGTGTAGGGGAAGAGTGTAGGGTGTGGGGAGGGTGTAGGTGGGTGTAGGGGGAGAGTGTAGGGTGTGGGGAGGGTGTAGGTGGGTGTAGGGGGGAGAATGTAGGGTGTGGGGAGAGTGTAGGTGGGTGTAGGGGGAGAATGTAGGGTGTAGGTGGGTGTAGGGAGAGAGACCATCCGATCCAGTATGCGGAGGTAGGCAGAATACTGGGACTTATGATCAATAGAACAGGGATACAAATTCATGTAAGGGACCGACTAAATAAAGCCAAAGCAGCCTTAGGAAAACTGAGAAGATTCCGAAGCCTCAGTACTAACATCCAGATCCACCTATATAAGGCTCTAGTTCGGCCGCATCTAGAGTATCCCCCAGTACCACTACACACCATAAAGAAAACTAACATGCAGAAACTGCAAGCGGTACAAAATAAGGCACTAAGGAGAGCAGCAAAACACCATCCACCATATGACCAGACAATCCAGGAGCTCCATGAACTCCTGAACATACAGCCACTAAACATCAGACTGCAGCACCAAGCCATCAGGGTGTGGAACACCATCGAAATGTTAGAGGACCCAATGTTAGAAAGATTACTCCAAGATGAGACGCCCCGCTCCCACAGCTGGTGGCCCAAGATGAGACGCCCCGCTCCCACAGCTGGTGGCCCAAGATGAGACGCCCCGCTCCCACAGCTGGTGGCCCAAGATGAGACGCCCCGCTCCCACAGCTGGTGGCCAAGATGAGACGCCCCGCTCCCACAGCTGGTGGCCCAAGAGCCTCGATTCACTAGATGATAACCCAGCCCCACAGTACATAATTCCCAGATCATATACTAATCAGATATCCTTCCCCCATAATTGAAAAATTTAGTATGTTTCTGTATGTGTATAGTTATGTATATAGAGTATATGTATCTATATATGTATGTATATATGTGTATGTATGAGCAACTCGATAAATAATAATATGTATGTATGAACAACTCGGTAAATAATAATAATAAAAACAAAGAGCCTTAAACAGAACAACATGTGTGGAAGCATCGGAGTATGTATATATGAATGCTACACAGTATTCACCTATAGACATCCACATATGGTGAAACACATGTGAAGAACCTCTCACACACTCACAGCTCCCTGACAAGTGGGAGCCAGCTTAGCTTAGCTGCCAACACCCACACATGGTGTCAGCAAGGCGGACAGCCCGCCTGCTTTCACACCTCTCACTCATGTGGATTCCATCTCATGTTGGAATAGTGCTCAACGAGGTGGCGGATGACTTGGCCAAATGTGCCACATCAAAACCACAAGTTGACATTGAATGTGAATTCACAATGAGACAAATAAGAAGCAAACTCAGAATATTCAGGCACAGGCAGAAGTGGAGAGGAGAAGTATAATGCATGAGAGAAGTCAAACCATGCAACACTACATGTATGTGAGTCAAAACACCCATTTCACTTATGGTAAAAGGAGAAATGCTTGGAGTGACTCTGTGTACATGCAGCTCAGGCTTGGGTACAAATATTACTGGGAATATGGGATAGGTGTTCATGATAATGACACGAAGTGTAAACTATGTGGTATGTTAAGGTCTCACACCCTTGTCCATTATGTTCTTGATTGTCCGTGATTAATGTATATAGAAACACTGAGATAAGGACTGTTCCTGAACAATAGCCTGGATGTGTCACAACGGAAAGGTTGATGATATTCTGGAGAGATATAAGAATTTTGCACCAAGATTGTAACCTTTTTGTTGAATTATCTGCACGTCTCTTGCAATTTGTCTATGCAGTATACCTAAGTCATAAAAGTATTTGAGTGTACGTCTGATATCATACTTCTTGTGAAGGAGGAAATGTATATGTTTATCTCTCAGAATGTTTGGTAATATGTTTATTGCTTGTGATGTGTGTATATGTATGTATTAACACGATGTACTGAACGGGGTGAGAATAGCTTGAGCTACCTCATCCCTTTGTGTGTATTTTACCTCAATAAACTTATTTCAATTTCAATTTCAATTTCACTGTATTTCCCACTTCTAAACTTCCCTTCACCTATGCCTCTCCTTCCTCTTTACTCCAAACAAAGTGGGGGGGGGGGAGAGTGTAGGGTGTGGGGAGGGTGTAGGGGGGGGGGGAAATGTAGGGTGTGGGAAGGGTGTAGGGGGGGGAGTGTAGGGAGTGGGGAGGGTGTACGGGGGGGAGTGTAGGGTGTGGGAAGGGTGTAGGTGGGTGTAAGGGGGAGTGTAGGGTGTGGGAAGGGTGTAGGGCAGAGTGTAGGGTGTTGGGAGGGTGTAAGAGAGAAGGAGAGAGTGTAGGGTGTGGGGAGGGTGTAGGAGGGAGAGAGTGTCGGATGTGGAAGGGTGTACGAGGAAGGAAGGGAGTGTAGGTGTAGGAGAGGAGGGAGTGTAGGGTGCAGGAGGAAGGGAGAGAGTGTATGGTCTGGGAAGGGTGTAGGATGGAGGGAGAGAGTGTAGTTTTTTTGGGGGGAGTAAAGAGGAAGGAGAGGTAAAGGTGAAGGGAAGTATAGAAGTGGGAAATACAGTGAGAGGTATGACAGCAGGCGGGCTGTCCGCCTTGCTGACACAATGTGTGGGTGTTGGCAGCTAAGCTAAGCTGGCTCCCTCTTGTCAGGGAGCTGTGAGTGTGTGAGAGGTTCTTCACATGTGTTTCACCATATATGGATGTCTATAGATGAATACTGTGTAGCATTCATATATACACACTCCGATGCTTCCACACATGTTGTTCTGTTTAAGGCTCTTTGTTTAATTATTATCATTTGTCGAATTGTTCATACATATTATTATTTATCGAGTTGTTCATATATATATACTTGTATGAACTGTTCCTATATACACATATATATCTCATCTGGGGATTATATACTGTGGGACAGGGTTATCATCCAGAGAATCGAGGCTCTTGGGCCACCAGCTGTGGGAGCGGGGCGTCTCATCTTGGAGTAATCTTCCTAACATCGGGTCCTCTAACATTTCGATGGTGTTCCACACCCTGATGGCTTGGTGCTGCAGTCTGATGTTTAGTGGCTGTATATTCAAGAGTTCATGGAGCTCCTGGATTGTCTGATTATATGGTGGACGGTGTTTTGCTGCTCTCCTTAGCGCCTTATTTTGCACTGCTTGCAGTTTCTGCATGTTGGTTTTCTTTATGGTGTGTAGTGGTACTGGGGGATACTCTAAGTGCGGCCGAACTAGAGCCTTATATAGGTGGATCTGAATGTTAGTACTGAGGCTTCGGAAACTTCTCAGTTTTCCTAATGCTACTTTGGCTTTATTTAGTCGGTCCCTTACATGAATTTGTATCCCTGTTCTATTTATCATTAGTCCCAGTATTCTGCCTACCTCCGCATATTGGATCGGATGGTTGTCAAGGATGATGGGGTCCGGGTTTCTTTTCGCAATGTGTTTATCTGAAACTTTTGTTTGTTGGTGCTAATTTTCCATTGCTTCTCAAAGTCGTTGATGAGTTCAATTGCTGCCTTGGTCTTGTCGGCTAGTAGCGGTTTTGATGGTCCCGGTTGGCAAATTATTTGGGTGACATCATCGGCGTATGTGATGTATTCTCCATGGTGGGGTTGGGGTAGGTCAGCTGTATATATGTTGAATAGAGTGGGGGAGAGGCAGCTTCCTTGTGGTACTCCACTTTTCAGTTCTATTACGTCCCCGAAGTAGCTGCCGATATTAAGCCTAGCAGTTCTATTGTCTATAAAGCTGCAGAGAGTAGCAGTAAACCTCTCAGGAAGCCCTAGTTCAGATATCTTATATTTTAGACCTGTGTGCCACACTTTGTCGAAGGCTTTCGAGACGTCCCTAAGCACTATATTACACTGATCTTTTTTCGACACTGCATTGGCTATATGCTCGTAGATCAGGGCTATAGCTGTATGGGCCCCTTTGCGGTTTCTAAACCCATGCTGCCTGGTGTTATACTTCCCTTCCTCTTCCATGTACTTCACCAGTCTCCGATTGATAATGTAGGGTGTGGGGAGGGTGAAGGAGGGAGAGAGGGAGTGGAGGGTGTAGGAGGGAGCGTAGGGAGGGTGTAGGAGGGAGTGTAGGGTATCACCACCAACATGACAGTGATATAGTACCCAGGGGGGCTACTTCTGCTGGTACTGACGACTCCAGCTTTGTCCACACCCCCACCACCCGCCCCTACACCCGCCCCTACACCCCCACCACCCCCCTACACCCCCACCACCCCCCCACCACCCCACCACCCCCCTACACCTCAACCACCCCCCTACACCCACACGCCCACAACGCTAATGTTTCACCCCTTCTCTTTGTTCCTCAGGGCTTCTGTTGTGATGGGTCGCTTACACTCCTGTAGAGGTCCTTCCTACCCCGCCTGCCCTGAGGTGCCCTCATTGTGCTACCCCATGCCCATCCTGTGGGTGGTAGTGGACCCCATGCCCATCCTGTGGGTGGTGGTGGACCCCATGCCCATCCTGTGGGTGGTGGTGGACCCCATGCCCATCCTGTGGGTGGTGGTGGACCCCATACCCACCCTGTGGGTGGTGGTGGGCACCATGCCCATCCTGTGGGTGGTGGTGGACCCCATACCCATCCTGCGGGTGGTAGTGGACCCCATACCCATCCTGCGGGTGGTAGTGGGCCCCATACCTATCCTGCGGGTGGTAGTGGGCCCCATACCCATCCTGTGGGTGGTAGTGGACCCCATACCCATCCTGCGGGTGGTGGTGGTGGCCACCATACCCATCCTGTGGGTGGTAGTGGCCACCATACCCATCCTGTGGGTGGTAGTGGACCCCATACCCATCCTGTGGGGGGTAGTGGGCCCCATACCCATCCTGTGGGTGGTAGTGGACCCCATACCCATCCTGTGGGTGGTAGTGGGCCCCATACCCATCCTGTGGGTGGTAGTGGGCCCCATACCCATCCTATAGGGTGGTAGTGAACCCCATACCCATCCTGTGGGTGGTGGTGGACCCCATATCCATCCTATGGGTGGTGGTGGTGGACCCCATACCCATCCTGTGGGTGGTAGTGGACCACATACCCATCCTGTGGGTGGTAGTGGACCACATACCCATCCTGTGGGTGGTAGTGGACCTCATACCCATCCTGTGGGTGGTGGTGGTGGACCCCATACCCATCCTGTGGGTGGTAGTGGACCCCATGTCCATCCTGTGGGTGGTAGTGGACCCCATGCCCATCCTGTGGGTGGTAGTGGACCCCATGCCCATCCTGTGGGTGGTAGTGGACCCCATACCCATATCCTGTGGGTGGTAGTGGACCCAATACCCATCCTGAGGGTGGTGGTGGTGGACCCCATACCCATCCTGTGGGTGGTAGTGGACCACATACCCATCCTGTGGGTGGTAGTGGACCACATACCCATCCTGTGGGTGGTAGTGGACCACATACCCATCCTGTGAGTGGTAGTGGACCTCACACCCATCCTGTGGGTGGTGGTGGTGGACCCCATACCCATCCTGTGGGTGGTAGTGGACCCCATACCCATCCTGTGGGTGGTAGTGGACCCCATGCACATCCTATGGGTGGTGGGGGACCCCATACCCATCCTGTGGGTGGTAGTGGACCCCATGCCCATCCTGTGGGTGGTGGTGGACCCCCATGCCCATCCTGTGGGTGGTAGTGGACCCCATACCCATCCTGTGGGTGGTAGTGGACCCCATGCCCATCCTGTACGTGGTAGTGGACCCCATGCACATCCTGTGGGTGGTGGTGGATCCCATACCCATCCTGTGGATGGTAGTGGACCCCATACCCATATCCTGTGGGTGGTAGTGGACCCAATACCCATCCTGTGGATGGTAGTGGCCACCATACCCATCCTGTGGGTGGTAGTGGCCACCATACCCATCCTGTGGGTGGTAGTGGCCACCATACCCATCCTGTGGATGGTAGTGGCCACCATACCCATCCTGTGGGTGGTAGTGGACCCCATACCCATCCTGTGGGGGGTAGTGGGCCCCATACCCATCCTGTGGGTGGTAGTGGACCCCATACCCATCCTGTGGGTGGTAGTGGACCCAATACCCATCCTGTGGATGGTAGTGGCCACCATACCCATCCTGTGGGTGGTAGTGGCCACCATACCCATCCTATGGGTGGTAGTGGCCACCATACCCATCCTGTGGATGGTAGTGGCCACCATACCCATCCTGTGGGTGGTAGTGGCCACCATACCCATCCTGTGGGTGGTAGTGGCCACCATACCCATCCTGTGGGTGGTAGTGGCCACCATACCCATCCTGTGGGTGGTAGTGGCCACCATACCCATCCTGTGGGTGGTAGTGGACCCCATACCCATCCTGTGGGTGGTAGTGGGCCCCATACCCATCCTATAGGGTGGTAGTGGACCCCATACCCATCCTGTGGGTGGTGGTGGACCCCATACCCATCCTGTGGGTGGTGGTGGACCCCATACCCATCCTGCGGGTGGTAGTGGGCCCCATACCCATCCTGTGGGTGGTAGTGGGCCCCATACCCATCCTATAGGGTGGTAGTGGACCCCATACCCATCCTGTGGGTGGTGGTGGACCCCATACCCATCCTGTGGGTGGTGGTGGACCCCATACCCATCCTGCGGGTGGTAGTGGGTCCCATACCCATCCTGTGGGTGGTAGTGGACCCCATACCCATCCTGCGGGTGGTGGTGGACCCCATACCCATCCTGTGGGTGGTAGTGGACCCCATACCCATCCTGTGGGTGGTAGTGGGCCCCATACCCATGCTGTGGGTGGTAGTGGACCCCATACCCATCCTGTGGGTGGTAGTGGACCCCATACCCATGCTGTGGGTGGTAGTGGATCCCATCCTGTGAGTGGACACACCGCCATAGTGACAGTATTGGGCAGCGCCACTCATCCTGTGAGTGTACACACCGCCATAGTGACAGTATTGGGCAGCGACACTCATCCTGTGAGTGGACACACCGCCATAGTGACAGTATTGGGCAGCGTCACTCATCCTGTGAGTGGACACACCGCCATAGTGACAGTATTGGGCAGCGTCACTCATGCTGTGAGTGAACACACCGCCATAGTGACAGTATTGGGCAGCGTCACTCATCCAGTGAGTGGACACACCGCTATAGTGACAGTATTGGGTAGCGCCACTCATCCTGTGAGTGGACACACCGCCATAGTGACAGTATTGGGCAGCGCCACTCATCCTGTGAGTGAACACACCGCCATAGTGATAGTATTGGGCAGCGCCACTCATCCTGTGAGTGGACACACCGCCATAGTGACAGTATTGGGCAGCGCCACTCATCCTGTGAGTGAACACACCGCCATAGTAACAGTATTGGGCAGCGACACTCATCCTGTGAGTGGACACACCACCATAGTGACAGTATTAGGCAGCGCCACTCATCCTGTGAGTGGACACACCACCATAGTGACAGTATTGGGCAGCGACACATCCTGTGAGTGAACACACCGCCATAGTGACAGTATTGGGCAGCGACACTCATCCTGTGAGTGGACACACCGCCATAGTGACAGTATTGGGCAGCGACACTCATCCTGTGAGTGGACACACCACCATAGTGACAGTATTGGGCAGCGACACTCATCCTGTGAGTGAACACACCGCCATAGTGACAGTATTGGGCAGCGACACTCATCCTGTGAGTGAACACACCACCATAGTGACAGTATTGGGCAGCGCCACTCATCCTGTGAGTGAACACACCATAGTGACAGTATTGGGCAGCGTCACTCATCCTGTGAGTGAACACACCATAGTGACAGTATTGGGCAGCGCCACTCATCCTGTGAGTGGACACACCGCCATAGTGACAGTATTGGGCAGCGACACTCATCCTGTGAGTGAACACACCGCCATAGTGACAGTATTGGGCAGCGACACTCATCCTGTGAGTGAACACACCACCATAGTGACAGTATTGGGCAGCGCCACTCATCCTGTGAGTGGACACACCGCCATAGTGACAGTATTGGGCAGCGCCACTCATCCTGTGAGTGGACACACCGCCATAGTGACAGTATTGGGCAGCGACACTCATCCTGTGAGTGGACACACCACCATAGTGACAGTATTGGGCAGCGACACTCATCCTGTGAGTGAACACACCATAGTGACAGTATTGGGCAGCGCCACTCATCCTGTGAGTGGACACACCGCCATAGTGACAGTATTGGGCAGCGCCACTCATCCTGTGAGTGGACACAGCACTATAGTGACAGTATTGGGCAGCGCCACTCATCCTGTGAGTGAACACACCACCATAGTGACAGTATTGGGCAGCGCCACTCATCCTGTGAGTGGACACACCGCCATAGTGACAGTATTGGGTAGCGTCACTCATCCTGTGAGTGAACACACCATAGTGACAGTATTGGGCAGCGCCACTCATCCTGTGAGTGGACACACCACCATAGTGACAGTATTGGGCAGCGTCACTCATCCTGTGAGTGAACACACCATAGTGACAGTATTGGGCAGCGCCACTCATCCTGTGAGTGAACACACCATAGTGACAGTATTGGGCAGCGCCACTCATCCTGTGAGTGGACACACCGCCATAGTGACAGTATTGGGTAGCGTCACTCATCCTGTGAGTGAACACACCATAGTGACAGTATTGGGCAGCGCCACTCATCCTGTGAGTGGACTCACCGCCATAGTGACAGTATTGGGCAGCGCCACTCATCCTGTGAGTGGACACACCGCCCTAGTGACAGTATTGGGCAGCGCCACTCATCCTGTGAGTGGACACACCGCCATAGTGACAGTATTGGGCAGCGCCACTCATCCTGTGAGTGGACACACCGCCATAGTGACAGTATTGGGCAGCGCCACTCATCCTGTGAGTGGACACACCGCCATAGTGACAGTATTGGGCAGCGCCACTCATCCTGTGAGTGGACACACCGCCATAGTGACAGTATTGGGCAGCGCCACTCATCCTGTGAGTGGACACACCGCCATAGTGACAGTATTGGGCAGCGCCACTCATCCTGTGAGTGTACACACCGCCATAGTGACAGTATTGGGCAGCGCCACTCATCCTGTGAGTGGACACACCGCCATAGTGACAGTATTGGGCAGCGCCACTCATCCTGTGAGTGTACACACCGCCATAGTGACAGTATTGGGCAGCGCCACTCATCCTGTGAGTGGACACACCGCCATAGTGACAGTATTGGACAGCGCCACTCATCCTGTGAGTGGACACACCACCATAGTGACAGTATTGGGCAGCGTCACTCATCCTGTGAGTGAACACACCGCCATAGTGACAGTATTGGGCAGCGCCACTCATCCTGTGAGTGGACACACCGCCATAGTGACAGTATTGGGCAGCGCCACTCATCCTGTGAGTGGACACACCGCCATAGTGACAGTATTGGGCAGCGCCACTCATCCTGTGAGTGGACACACCGCCATAGTGACAGTATTGGGCAGCGCCACTCATCTTGTGAGTGGACACACCACCAAAGCAGCATGTACAACACTCCCCAATAGGAAGAAAACCCGCTGGGTTGTTCATCCTGTCACTTTCATATTGTCTCTCAGCTTCGCTTCTGACTCTGGTGGAATCATTTCTGAATCTCTGTAGCGCGTCTATTTCCCTCTGATCCTAGCTCTTCTGTGCCTCTCTGCCTATGTGAGCAGTAATTCTGGGAGTTCTTCTACTCCCCAAGCCCGGCCCGAGGCCAGGCTTGACTTGTGAGAGTTTGGTCCACCAGGCTGTTGCTTGGAGCGGCCCGCAGGCCCACCACAGCCCGGTTGGTCCGTCACTTGTTAAAACACTAATTCCGGTGTTTACTGGCTTCAGAGTCTTCCATTACTTCTGTTGGCTCTCTACTGTGCCGTTTTCAAGAAGTTCTTGTCTGCTGCAGAATCATTTAGAACCTTGTATGCCACATATGTAAGACCAATCCTGGAGTATGCAGCCCCAGCATGGAGCCCGTACCTTGTCAAGCACACGACGAAGCTGAAAAAAGTTCAGAGGTATGCCACTAGACTAGTCCCAGAACTAAGAGGCATGAGTTACGAGGAAAGGCTGTGTGAAATGCACCTCACGACACTGGAAGACAGAAGAGTAAGGGGAGACATGATCACTGCCTACAAAATTTTCAGAGGAATTGACAGGGTAGACAAGGATAAACTATTCAACACTGGTGGGACGCGAACAAGGGGACACAGGTGGAAACTGAGTACCCACATGAGCCACAGGGACGTTAGAAAGAACTTTTTCAGTGTCAGAATAGTTAATGGATGGAATGCATTAGGCAGTGATGTGGTGGAGGCTGACTCCATACACAGTTTCAAATGCAGATATGATAGAGCCCAGTAGGCTCAGGAACCTGTACACCTGTTGATTGACGGTTGAGAGGCGGGACCAAAGAGCCAGAGCTCAACCCCCGCAAGCACAACTAGGTGAGTACACACACACACACATCCCTAGGAAGCAGCCCGTGGCAGCTGTCTATCTCCCAGGTTCCTATTTACTGCAAGGTGAACAGGTGCATCGGGTGAAAGAAACTCTGCCCATTTGTTTCCGCCTCCGCCGGGGATCGAACCCGGACCCTTAGGACTACGACCCCCGAGCGCTGTCCACTCGGCCGCGAGGCCCCCGCATGGTGAGCACATGTAGGTAAGTAATGGATAGAAAGGAGATGAATAGACAAATGGATGAATAGATGAATGGATAGATGATAGATGGACGGAAGACAGACTTACCCGGGCAACGCCGGGTACGTCCTTAGTATCTATATCTATATAGATATATTTATATCTATATAGATATACGTCCCTAGTATCTATATCTATCGTCCCTAGTATGTATATATCTATATATATATCAATTAAAAAAATGATGTCTGTGTGTGTGTGTGTGTGCATCACCAGACGTTCACACATGACACTTGTGGGGTATGGGAGTGTCATAGTCGAATCGGGGGACCGGCCCAAGTGTTATTGCTCTAAGAAATGTCGGCACCTAGAGCACCCCCCACCTGTGATTTTCATGAGGTCTGAAATAAAGTCTGTATGTTCCGTAGAGTTTTGATACTTAATGCCTGTCTTTCATACCAGATGAACTTGTTCGGATATATACTTTTTTAGGTTAAGCTAGGATAGTGGTAGGTTAGGTTAGGTTAGGTTAGGTTAGGTTAGGTTAGGTTAGGTTAGGTTAGGTTAGGTTGTGCTAGGTTAGGTTAGGTTAGGTTGTGCTAGGTTAGGTTAGGTTAGGTTAGGTTGTGCTAGGTTAGGTTAGGTTGCGATAGGTTAGGTTAGGTTGCGATAGGTTAGGTTAGGTTGTGCTAGGTTAGGTTAGGTTAGGTTGTGCTAGGTTAGGTTAGGTTGCGATAGGTTAGGTTAGGTTGCGATAGGTTAGGTTAGGTTGCGATAGGTTAGGTTAGGTTGCGATAGGTTAGGGTAGGTTGCGATAGGTTAGGTTAGGTTGCGATAGGTTAGGTTAGGTTGTGCTAGGTTAGGGTAGGTTGCGATAGGTTAGGGTAGGTTGCGATAGGTTAGGGTAGGTTGCGATAGGTTAGGGCAGGTTGCGATAGGTTAGGGTAGGTTGCGATAGGTTAGGGCAGGTTACGATAGGTTAGGGCAGGTTGCGATAGGTTAGGGCAGGTTGCTCTAGGTTAGGGTAGGTTGCGATAGGTTAGGGCAGGTTGCGATAGGTTAGGGTAGGTTGCGATAGGTTAGGGCAGATTGCGATAGGTTAGGGCAGGTTGCGATAGGTTAGGTTAGGTTGTGCTAGGTTAGGGTAGGTTGCGATAGGTTAGGGTAGGTTGCGATAGGTTAGGTTAGGTTGTGCTAGGTTAGGGTAGGTTGCGATAGGTTAGGGTAGGTGCGATAGGTTAGGGTAGGTTGCGATAGGTTAGGGCAGGTTACGATAGGTTAGGGCAGGTTGCGATAGGTTAGGGCAGGTTGCTCTAGGTTAGGGTAGGTTGCGATAGGTTAGGGCAGGTTGCGATAGGTTAGGGTAGGTTGCGATAGGTTAGGGCAGATTGCGATAGGTTAGGGCAGGTTGCGATAGGTTAGGTTAGGTTGTGCTAGGTTAGGGTAGGTTGCGATAGGTTAGGGTAGGTTGCGATAGGTTAGGTTAGGTTGTGCTAGGTTAGGGTAGGTTGCGATAGGTTAGGGTAGGTTGCGATAGGTTAGGGTAGGTTGCGATAGGTTAGGGCAGGTTGCGATAGGTTAGGGCAGGTTGCTCTAGGTTAGGGTAGGTTGCGATAGGTTAGGGCAGGTTGCGATAGGTTAGGGTAGGTTGCGATAGGTTAGGGCAGATTGCGATAGGTTAGGGCAGGTTGCGATAGGTTAGGGCAGGTTGCGATAGGTTAGGGCAGGTTGCGATAGGTTAGGGCAGGGTGCGATAGGTTAGGGCAGGTTGCGATAGTTAGGGCAGGTTGCGATAGGTTAGGGCAGGTTGCGATAAGTTAGGGCAGGTTGCGATAGGTTAGGGCAGGTTGCGATAGGTTAGGCAGGTTGCTCTAGGTTAGGGTAGGTTGCGATAGTTAGGCAGGTTGCGATAGGTTAGGGCAGGTTGCGATAGGTTAGGGCAGGTTGCGATAGGTTAGGGTAGGTTGCGATAGTTAGGGTAGGTTGCGATAGGTTAGGGCAGATTGCGATAGGTTAGGGCAGGTTGCGATAGGTTAGGGCAGGTTGCGATAGGTTAGGGCAGGTTGCGATAGGTTAGGGCAGGTTGCGATAGGTTAGGGCAGGTTACGATAGGTTAGGGCAGTTGCGATAGGTTAGGGTAGGTTACGATAGGTTAGGGCAGGTTGCGATAG
>WNGS01008879.1:4735-16843 GCA_020271785.1 Procambarus virginalis
CCCGGGTGAGGCGGAAACAAATGGACAGTATCTTCTTACCTGATGACCTGTTCACCTTGCGTAAATAGGTACCTTGGGAGTTAGACGACAGCCGTACCGGGCTGCTTCCCTCGGTGTGTGTGTATTCACTATTGGAGTTGTATTCACTTAGTTGTATTTACGGGGGTTAAGCTTTGCTCTATTCGGGCCCGCCTTCTAACTGTCAATCAACTGTTTACTAACTACACTTACTACTTTTTTTTACCACAACACACACACACACACACACACCCCAGGAAGCAGCCCGTGACAGCTTGACTACACTCCCAGGTACCTATTTACGCTAGGTAACAGGGGCATATCAGGGTGAAAGAAACTTTGCCCATTGGTTTCTGCCGGCGGGATAGCGCCACGAACAATGCCGCATCAATACCCCGTGTGTGTGTGTGGTGTGTGATGTGTGTGTGTGGTGTGTGGTGTGTGTGGTGTTGTGTGTGTTGTGTGTGTGTGTTGTGTTGTGTGTGTAACAAAAACGAGGCGGTCGAGAGACCGGGGCCGCGGGGACGCTAAACCCCAAAATCATCTCAAGACCCTAAGATCCTCAAGATAACCTCAGATAACACACTGCACACACAGGTCGCACATGCTCCAAACAAAGCTGTTCATTTCGCCTCATTATTCCCTTAACGTTAAAAAAAACCTCGGGTCTTCGATTCCATTAATTACCAACCCCGCGTTTCACATCCTTTGAATAATAATAATTCAATTAAAATTATATTCTCAAATGGGACGTTCAATCAAACGAGGCCAGACGAAAGTTACCTATGGTCTATCACCACCACTTGGCAGTTAAGCCGCTGGCCGTAAGCCACTAGGTCAGGCATGCCCCGCTCCTGTGCCGGGTAAGTCCACTACGGGCTCACCATAGCCCGTGCTACTGCAACTTTCGTTCCTAGTAGCTGAATCTTAAACAACAACCTCTTAAGCGCAACGTAGCTGCTGGCATTTGCAGGAATAATACATTTCAACATCGGCCGTTAGTTGCTTGTTTCATTCTAAGTGTTCTTGATTAATGAGCTATTCCCGTTCCCATGGGAAATATCCGTCTTGTGGGCTTTAGCTTGAATTGAAAATTCGAATTTTCCTTTACATCTGCTACTTTTTACATAGTGAAGGCGTGGTGAAAAATATCATAATGTATTAAATATACATGGCAGACGTATATAAATATTTATAATTAATATAATAATATAAGGCCAAGATATATATACTATGGCCAGAGAAGATATATATACATGACCAGACACGATATATACACATGACCATGGACGATATATATATACATGGCCAGAGAAGTGAAACTGGCTTGGAGGCGAGACTTGAGACAGTTTCGTCACCGCGCGTGACCTAAGACACTCTTTAACTGGCCATTACGTAACGTAACCGCCCTACATAACCAAACCATACAAGGTATGGACTGGTTATGCAAAGTAACCCCATGCATTCAATAAGGAGCATAGGCAACCAGTTTGTTACTTTCAGAGCGCAACTTGTCAAAGAATTGCCATATATATATACGAGAAAATGAACGAAATTTACAGCAAAACATTACAATGCGGCTATTGCTCTCTGGCGAGGAGTGCCGCTGCCGGCGTTCCTGGCATTCTACGTCAATAAAGGGCACTAATGCCGTCAACATGACGCCACAGGTTGACTCACTGTTTATCAACAAATCATTACGACGCCTCAGTCAGCACACGAATTCACGGCAAAAGTGAACATTCATAAACACTGGCTCTAGGTCGTCAGGCTCACTGGAGTAATTAAAGGCAATGTGGGTGTGTGTGGGGGTGGCAGGGAATATTGGTGGGTGTGGGGGTGGCAGGGAATATTGGTGTGTGTGGGGGTGGCAGGGAATATTGGTGTGTGTGGGGGTGGCAGGGAATATTGGTGGGTGTGTGTATTAATGCTACGGCCACGACACAGACACCCACACACACCCCCACACACAATGTGAGGAAGCGCAAGTGAGAACACCGCAAGTGGTAGGAAATAATGAAAATGGAATCAGAGCAAATGTTTGACAACATTTTTGACAAGTTCTTAAATTATAATTGATGGGAAGCACTTTACACGTGGTTGTATGAAGCGTTGGCGTGGTGTTGGCGTGGTGTTGGGTTGTCAACTTCAAGTACGTTTAATGAGACAATACAATACACCCCAAGAGGATAAATTAGGTTAGGCTATTTCTACCCTTCTATCTTGGGGGTGTCTGCTCTTCTCTCTCAGTTTGCTCTCCAACTTCTTCCGGCCCGATACCTGCCCACCTCATCGAAGTGGGCAGAGTGGCGGTGATTCCGACCGTGATAGTCCCTTGAGATACATGAGGAAGGATCTCCCCCTCCCCACCACCTTTACCGTGTGAAGCAAAATGTCTCAAAATCCCAATAACTGAACCTGGACCCCATAGTGCACTTGGCGCGACACACTCCCAGTACCTGGTGAAGACTGCAGGAAGCCACTTTGCTTACGTTCTCTGACCACACTATAGTCCTTCAGTACCACCACGCAGCAAACACTAGGCAAAAGTCCCTTCATGGGAGACGTCAACATTTGTCTTTGCTCTTGTAGGCGAGTTCGTTCGCAGTAGAATTTGGCTGGCAATCTCTTTCTGATGAGACAAACTCAGCTAGTAGATAACTGACCTGGGGACACCACTCGTACGCAAGGGCCACTCCAAGCAACAGCCTGGTGGACCAAGCTCTCACTAGTCAAGCCTGGCCTCGGGCCGGGCTTGGGGGAGTAGAAGAACTCGCAGAACCTCAATCAAGCAGGTATCAAGCAGGCTATTGTGAAGGGTTTGGGGGAGTAGGAGAACTCCCAGAACCTCCAACAAGCAGGTATCAAGCAGGCTATTGTGAAGGGTTTGGGGGAGTAGGAGAACTCCCAGAACCTCCGTCAAGCAGGTATCAAGCAGGCTATTGTGAAGGGTAAGTGACCCTTCGGTAAGTAAGCTGTTTGAAGACTTGATCTTAACTGAGTGTTTTGTATTGAGGCATAAATAAGCTCATCTTGAGTACTGTGTAACTTGCAGGAAGTTACGAAAGGCCTCGAGGCAGCCACCAGTATCTACCTCGTGACGTCTCTGCTGTCATAACCATGCATCAGGTGATGTGGGTGGCACCACCAGCACCCACCTACTCAAGTGGAGAGAGAGGACGTCACAGGGAGCGCCCGGGTAAACCTTGGCTTGTCGGTACCTTATATTTATGTTATGTTATGCATGTTGTTCTGTTTTTGACGATTTCGAGAGCTTTTTGACGATTTCGAGAGCTCATCTACACCAACAGCCGCTGCTCCATGGGGGGGGGGGGGGTGTGCGTGTGAAATAAATGTAGCAGACATAGAGGAAAAATTCTAAATTGGTTAGCAAGGCGGGGGTCCAAGAGCTAATAGCTCGATTCTGTAAATACAAATAGTAAACACACACACATGCGCAGACTTCTTTTTTCAAGGACTCAAGCGCGCGTGTGTACTCACCTAGTTATGCTTGGACACACACACACACACACACACACACACACACACACACACACACACACACACACACACACACACACTGGAGGAATGGTCTAGAAAATGACTGCTAAAGTTCAACTCGGGAAAGTGTAAGGTGATGAAATTAGGCGAAGGGAGCAGGAGGCTGAACACAAGGTATCATCTGGGAGGTGAAATCCTGCAAGAGTCAAATAGAGAGAAAGATCTGGGGGTTGATATCACACCGAACCTGTCCCAAGAGGCCTACATCAAAAGAATATCATCAGCGGCATATGCTAGACTGGCCAACATAAGAACTGCCTTTAGAAACTTGTGTAAGGAATCTTTCAGAACCCTGTATACCACTTATGTAAGACCAATCCTGGAGTATGCAGCTCCAGCCTGGAGTCCATACCTAGTTAAACACAAGACAAAGTTAGAGAAGATTCAGCGGTATGCCACCAGGCTCGTCCCGGAACTGAGAGGATTGAGCTACGAGGAAAGGCTAAGGGAGCTGAACCTCACATCCCTGGAAAACAGAAGAGTAAGGGGAGACATGATAACCACCTACAAAATTCTCAGGGGAATTGACAGGGTGGACAAAGACAAACTCTTCACCACGGGTGGGACACGAACAAGGGGACACAGGTGGAAACTTAGTACCCAGATGAGCCACAGATACGTTAGAAAGAATTTTTTCAGTGTCAGAGTATTTAATAAATGGAATGCACTAGGAAGTGATGTGGTGGAGGCTGACTCCATACACAGTTTCAAATGTAGATATGATAGAGCCCAGTAGGCTCAGGAATCTGTACACCAGTTGATTGACAGTTGAGAGGCGGGCCGAAAGAACAGAGCTCAACCCCCGCAAACACAACTAGGTGAATACAGGAATTCTCAGAGGAATTGATAGGGTAGATAAAGACAGACTATTTAACACAAGGGGCACACGCACTAGGGGACACAGGTGGAAACAGAGTGCCCAAATGAGCCACAGAGACGTTAGAAAGAATTTTTTTTAATGTCAGAGTAGTAGACAAATGGAATGCATTAGGAAGTGATGTGGTGGAGGTTGACTCCATACACAGCTTCAAGTGTAGATATGATAGAGCCCAATAGGCTCAGGAACCTGTACATTAGTTGATTGACAGTTGAGAGGCAGGACCAAAGAGCCAGACCTCAACCCCCGCAAGCACAATTAGGTGAGTACATCGGTGTGTGTGTGTGTGTGTGTGTGTGTGTGTGTGTGTGTGTGTGTGTGTGTGTGTGTGTGTGTGTGTGTGTGTGTGTGTACTCACCTAGTTGCCCTTGCGGGGGTTGAGCTCTGGCTCTTTGGTCCCGCCTCTCAACTGTCAATCAACTGGTGTACAGATTCCTGAGCCTACTGGGCTCTATCATATCTACATTTAAATCTGTGTACTGAGTCAGCCTCCACCACATCACTTTCTAATGCATTCCATCTGTTAACTACTGACACTGAAAAGGTTATTTCTAACGTCCCTTTGTCTCATTTGGGTACTCAAGTTTCCACCTCGAGTACCACCCGTACTAAACAGTTTCTCTTTATCTACCCTGTCAATTCCTCTATTTTGTAGGTAGTGAGACATGATCACTACCTACAAAATTCTTAAGACAACTGTAGCACTAGAGGCTGAAAAAGGCGTAGTTTACACATTCACAGCGGCCCCCTCTCGCGCCTGGGCCCCGAGCCTTCCTTCGCCCATTCTAAGCGCTGCTGAAGGAGGCAATTGCCACCAGGTGCCTGCCACCTGTGTCCGCCTGGCTGCCATTGTGAACGCTCATCACGTCAGGGGGGAAAGTGGTCTCTGTCGCACAAGGTCAGCCAATCCGACTCGACTACCAGATGACAATCCGAAACAGCAGATGGACAGGTCGCTCTCACCCGTCTCGTGGACACTGCTTGCACCATAACTGTAAAGCTGCCGCCCAGTTGGGTGGGTGTGGAGCACATGACTGTAAAGCTGCCGCCCAGTTGGGTGGGTGTGGAGCACATGACTGTAGAGCTGCCGCCCAGTTGGGTGGGTGTGGAGCACTTGACTGTAAAGCTGCCGCCCAGTTGGGTGGGTGTGGAGCACTTGACTGTAAAGCTGCCGCCCAGTTGGGTGGGTGTGGAGCACATGACTGTAAAGCTGCCTGCGCCCAGTTGGGTGGGTGTGGAGCACATGACTGTAAAGCTGCCTGCGCCCAGTTGGGTGGGTGTGGAGCAAACTAGTAACTGTGTGACTTACCATAGAATTTGGTCCGCTGTGCGTGTGTGTGTGGGGGGGGGGAGTAATGGGGGAAGGAGGTGTTCTGGCTATGCCATGTCCAGAACTAGTAAGTATAGTGTTGAGTAGAGGGTCAGTAGTGGGTGTAGCGTGTGTAGGGTCAGTTAAGCGCGTTCCAACACCGTGTATTCCTCTCATCTTCACCCTGGTCTCTCTGACTACCTTCATCTCTTACAAAAAAATACTTCACATTCTACGTATCTATGTTATCCACTTTCTTAAATGCCGTAACTTTTCTTGCCTTTCATGCACACATCAAGGCATCCTAAACGACAGCTTTTTCTTTCAGCAACGGAGTTCTCAACATATTTCTGGGATAGAATAATAGAATTTATTTAAATAAAACAAAAACGGCCGTTTCCCCTTTCTAGATGCCTTTATGCATATCTTGGCATACAAATATTGTGCAATATTGTTAGTGTCAAGAATATATTCAAATGGTTCCAGAGCGACATATATACGTAAATGCAGGTGCTCTAAATTAGTCTTTTTGATGTTAAGTGTGCACAAATGTTAATGTATTGTCTGAGGAGTACATATAAAGTATTTCATATACTGTAAACGCAGCACAAAGGACTAGTGAGCACGGCTGAAGCTCCACCCTGGTCGTTAATACAGGACTCTGCTAACATACACGATCAACCGTTGAAACTTAAGTGTATATTTCAGGCACTGACGAGGAACGTCGACTGTATGTGTAAGTAATTATCAAAAGAAGGCACCAAGTCGGGGGGCACTGTATGTATGTGTGCGCTTGTCATTTCTTAACACATGGATGTATGACCCTAGTTGTACTCACCTACTTGTGCTTGCGGGGGCTGAGCTCTGGCTGTTTGGTCCCGCCTCTCAACTGTCAATCAACTGGTGTACAGGTTCCTGAGCCTACTGGGCTCTTATCATATCTATATTTGAGATTGTGTATGGAGTCAGCCTCCACCACATCACTGCCTAATGCATTCCATCTGTTAATTACTCTTGACACTGAAAAATTTCTTTCTAACGTCCCTGTGACTCATGTGGGTACTCAGTCTCCACCTGTATCCCCTTGTTCGCGTACCACCCGTGTTAAACAGTTTATTCTTATCAACTCTGTCAATTCCTCTGAGAATTTTGTAGGTTGTGATCATGTTTCCCCTTACTCTTCTATATGATGTATGATCCTATGTATGCCAGCTCCGAAGGAAGATGTGTGATGTTTTGTGATAGTTGAAATTTAGAATTAGTCGGTCAGTGTAATGTTTTGTGTTAGTTCAGTGTAGTCGAATTTCAGTAGAATTTCGAATTAGTCGATCAGTGTGTGAATGAACGTGTATTTTAAATGTGCCTGATTAGAGGATAATGAAGTGGACGGGTCTTTAAATATACCGGTGTGGGTGAGCAACTTTTGGTATTAGTAGAAACCATGTTGGTGATTATGTTAAGTACATTTAGTGCCTGTTTCTGATGCCATGGTATGAGGAATGACTTGTGACGTGTGACCCTGTACCATGGAGACATAGTTAATGAGGGTGTGAGCATATGTGTACGGAACAGGCGGCGACAACTCACCTGGGCGAGGGAGCGAACCTCATCAGGATCGCGCCAGGTAGAGATGGCTGGTCGGCGCTTCTCTGGAGCTGCTGCAATGGGCGCTCCAGGCTTGGGCTTCATCTCTGTTGGGGCACGCTCGAAGATGAGGACCCGTTCGGCCACGCTGCCCTGAGTGAGGAAGGGTCTGATGGCCACCCCTGCGCTGTTGTATCCGGTGGTAGGAGACTGCGATCTCTCTCTGATGTGAGCTTTCTGTTGATCGGTCAGCTCGGGGTGCGGCAGAGCTGAAATGCTGCCAGCGACCAGCGGCTCCGGCGACCCTGCCTTCCTCATTTTACGTAACTTGCGTCGGTAAAACTCGGGCAGGGTGGAACCCACTTCATCCGCTTGGATGCTGAGGGTCCCCCTCCACATGGAATCTGAGAGCGAGGTGCTGCCATTTTCGAAACGGGTCCGTGCCATCATGACGCGTCCGTCCCCATTAACAACTTGCTTCGAGATGCTGCGGTAGTCATCCAGCCGCTGCGAGGAGTGTGGGTGCTGTTGCGACTCCTGGTAACGAACCTTAGCGAAGTCCACGGCCGACATGTCCCCTTCGGCTGCCTTTCCTGTCTGTCGGGCGGGGGAGTCACGAGTCGCGGCCGCGTTTGACGCCTGTCTTATGACGCTCTGCTGCACCTGCTGCTGCCTCATGTTACTCTGTTGCAGCTGCTGTTGCGTTTGTTGTTGGTGTATCTGTTGCTGTATTTTTTGTTGTGCCTGATGTTGCTGCTGCTGCTGCTGCTGTTGTATTTTTTGTTGCTGAATCTGTTGCTGGTTTTGCATCTTTTGCTGTTGACCCTGTTGCTGTTGTTGGACCCGCTGTTGATGAATTTCTGTTGGCTTGTCAACATCAACAGTGACACTGATGGAATACTTGGGTCTCCTGGCCTGAGCAGGCAGCTCGGTTGTCTCAGAGTGGGCCACAGTGCTGTTGCTGAGGCCGCCGGTGATGACAGTATTATTGGCAGGGTGGGCGGGGGACAGGCTGTGGGTGGGGATGGAAGGTGCAGACAAGGGCCGAACCTGACCAATGGGTCTCAAGTGGTCGCCGTCATCAATGAGTGTGCCGGTCCGGAGAGCGTGCATTAGACGCTCCTCCTCCTGGTCGACGGCAGACATGGTCACAACCTTGTGTCGAAGTGGCACATTGGAGTACTTCTGGCCTCCTGAGCCCTCCACCCGCGTCTCCAGCGTGGTGATGTAGTTGGTGGCGGTGCTGCTGGTGGAGGACGAATACGAGGACGCCGCCCCCGCAGACGATACGGCATGGGAAGAGGACGTGTGACTTTGTTTTGATTTTCTTTCAATGATTGCTGGTTGTTTGTTCTTCAGGGGCCAAGTGGAGGTGTTGGGCGGAGGTCCTTCGTTCCAGCCGGGCTGAGATACCGGCGGGTTTGGAGAGGCGGAGCGACGGCTACGGGCCTCATGCTCCGTCTGCATGCGAGACCACTCCGTCGACACGGAGGTGTCGCTTCTTGCTCCGCCATACCGTCGTGCAGCTGCATTGGCACTAGGGCTGCTGTTGGAGGGGCTCAAGCTACTGCTGCTCATGCCGCTGCTGGCCATGTTGCTCGCCATGTTAGCAATCTGCTGTTGCGCAAATCGTCCAATGCTGCCCATTGCGCTAGACGAAGACATTAAAGATGCGGGGCCAGTAATGTGATCAGCAGCGTGGGCAGCCGCGCGGGAGGTTATGGCCATCTGCCGTTCGAACCTCTGGAGCGCCTCCTGGATGGTCGAGGGGGCGCTCTTTGGTCGTTGCGACGCCAGGGCGGCGACCGCGGCTGCGTGGTGACGCGCCTTGTCCTCCAGCACAAACGAGTTTACCAACTCTTGCAATGACGCCTCGAAATCAGGATCGCCAAGAAGATTGAGAGGACTATCCTGCTGCTGCTGAGCAGGATCAACACCTGGGTACGATGAGGATCTCTCAGGGGGCGGGGGCGGCTGGGTAAGAGTGCCCCGAGGAGACTGGGGAGCTGCCGGGGCTACGTAGGGCCGGGGGCTGCCCTGTGTCAACAAGGGGGAGGTAGGGGAGGTGTAAGCCTGACGGGGGGACTGTGGCGCCGGTTGAGCAGCGTTGTTGTTGGGATACAATGGTTGTTGCTGGTGTTGCGTGCCTGGCGACTGTGGCGCCGAGCCCGGGGGCACGTAGGGGCGTGGGGAGGTGTTGAGGGTACGGACGGGGAGGCGGCGTGGGGCCTGCCGTTGTGAAGGGCAGGTTCCACTAGTTTTCTGGACACCACTGGCGAGGAGCCGGGCGGCGCAGGACTGAGGCTCCTGACGGGCATGCGCGGCTTGACGTTCAGTGAAGGCTGCCCGGCGCAGCTCGGCTCTCCAGCTGCAGCCTGCTCGGCCCCGTCGAACAGGCTGCTGCCCTCTGAGGTAACGCTGTGGTAGCGGATAAGCTCGGTGGGGTTCAGACCGGTCGTCTTCCACGTCTGGTAGATAAGCTCGGCCTGGTTGGCGATCTGCGCCGCTATGGTGGAGACGTCGTCGGTCTGCATGAGTTCAGAGAAGAGTTGAACTGCCTCATGATGACGCGGGGCGCCCGTGGGCGGCTCCGGGCCGGGGCCACGCGCCCTGCCCGCTTCTCCGCCGCCAGCTCGGCCAGCGTGCCCACCAGCTCCTCGTACTGGCGACCTTTCTTCTGATAATGTCGCTCTGGTTTCTCCTCTTTATCGAAGCCTTGTGCCCACCGCTGCACGGCAAGCGCTATGCGTTCTACATCCGCCCCTGAGGGTGGAGGCTCCTGTCGGTGGTGGTGTCGCTGCTGCTGCTGCTGCTGCGTGGGCCGGGGTGAGGGGGCGGCTGCCGGCGTGTGGGACAGCTGCTGCTGCTTCACTTCCTCCCCTCTACACGCTGTAATCCGTTTACCTGCAGCCTTCTTACGGTTCGCTTCAACTATTTTCAAAATGGCCTCTCTGTCAGGCTGGACAGTGCCTAGTCCACTGTCTGGGTCGGTAAGGGTGACCACTACTGGGACACACAACCCATAGTGCGCGGGACAGGGCGCGGGCGCGGCGCATGAATTTACGCCCACCACGTGTACGCCGCGGCACGCACGCACACGGCACGCACGCAACTCCACACGACTACTGGCGACCCTGGTCACCGCCGCACGCCCGCACTGGCCGCGCACATTCTCAACCATAATAGCCGGGGCGCCAGGGGCGCGCCATCACCGGTGCCTGGTCCGAGGGCACCTCTCACACACCACTACACTACCACACACCACTGCCGCCACTCTTCTCTGTGGCCCACCACTGCTCACTCGTGTTCTCGGTGCTCTCTCTCTCACTACACTTGCACCAGCACATCCCAGGCTGCGGGGTCGAGGATCACTGCTCAGGCAGCACACACACACACACACACTGGACTCCAGACGCCACACTACTGACTGCTGTGGCTGCTGCTGCTGCTGTTCCTCCTCCCGCTCCTCACTCCCTGGCACCGCTGCCAACGGCACCCGGCTAAAAATGACACAATAATATTAGCTGGGCGCGGCGCCAAAGCCAGAACCAGCAGCCACTAGTTCCCCTGATGTTGGGAACTCCTGCCCTAGCCAACATCTACAATACTCCCCCCCACACACTTGTCCTGCCTTCCAGATCTACCTGCAGGTAGGTGTCCCTGCTCGCCCACTCCCTCGTCTACCTGAGCTCAAAATGTGTCTACCTCTCATCAGTTACCGGAATTTTGTCTACTCTCTATTCACGAAGACTCTGCCACCTGTGTCCCCTACCTATCCATGTTCTGTTACGATCTGTCTTACGACTGGCGTCTTTTGCCTAACGTCATCTGTTTCCTTACTAATCTACTGCTTTCTTAATTAAATGTACCCGTTTCATGATAAATATAAAAATCATGATTAATCTACATGTTTACTGATTAATTTACACATTTCTAATAATGTAGATATTTCCTAATTACATTAATTTACCTGCTTCACAGTCAATTTTCTAGTTTGCACATTAAATAACCCATTTCATGATATAATTTCCCATTTCCTGAGCTACCGGTTTCACGATTAATCTACCTGTTTCTTAATTAATCTACATGCTTCTTGACAAATCTACCTGTGCCCGAGCCATATGGGGCCAGGGGATCATCCAATCTGTGTTCAGTCTCATAAGCCTGAAATCCATCCCGTCTAACCGGGAGAGGCCTATCCTGGCTAGCTGGGAGGCCTATCCTGGCTAGCTGGGAGTCCTATCCCGCCTGCTCGTGTATTTAACAACGTGCTCGTCTTCCTACAGTCTTTACGGGCTCACCATAGACCGTGCTACATGGACACTTCGTCCTGAGTAGCTAAATCTGAAACAACAAACATTCCTACAGTCACGGGACACATCTCCCGTCACGCAGGGTGCAGTCGCACCTCCACAGATCTCTTGATACTAGTAATGGCTCAAAAGGGCCACCACTTACGGGCTATTCATGCCCGTGCCACCTTTTGGGTGGCTTAATCAATCAATCTTCCTACATTGTATTACATAGCCTGTAATCCAACTACATGTCGGCTTATTCTGGCCAAGCCTCGTGAAGTCTGGCCAGGTTTTGTGCCATCTACCTGCATTCATCTATTGTACCTATCCTTAATTTACCTAAACCACAACACACCTCCTGGTACCACTCAATGTGCTGGTACATTGTTCCTGCGAATCCCTCAGGGTCTAATCTAATCCTTCAGGGCCTATCTAGTCTAATCCCTCAGGGCCTATCTAATCTA
>WNGS01008880.1:40692-50710 GCA_020271785.1 Procambarus virginalis
GGTGGGGGGGGGGGGGAAACACAAATGAGACCTGGTCGAGACCGGGTCGCGGGGACGCTAAGCCCCGAAAATAAGGGCAGACAGAGACGTTTGGGCAGAGTGTATATTTGTGGAGTGTCAGAAAGCCTTTGAACCAGTGCCAGACAGAAGGCTGCTATACACACAGACAGAAGGCTGCTATACACACAGACAGAAGGCTGCTTTACACACAGACAGGGGGCTGCTATACACACAGACAGAAGGCTGCTATACACACAGACAGGAGGCTGCTATACACACAGACAGAAGGCTGCTATACACACAGACAGAAGGCTGCTTTACACACAGACAGGAGGCTGCTATACACACAGACAGAAGGCTGCTATACACACAGAAGGCTGCTATACACACAGACAGAAGGCCGCTATACACACAGACAGAAGGCTGCTTTACACACAGACAGGAGGCTGCTATACACACAGACAGAAGGCTGCTATACACACAGACAGAAGGCTGCTATACACACAGACAGAAGGCTGCTATACACACAGACAGAAGGCTGCTATACACACAGACAGGAGGCTGCTATACACACAGACAGAAGGCTGCTATACACACAGACAGGAGGCTGCTATACACACAGACAGAAGGCTGCTATACACACAGACAGAAGGCTGCTATACACACAGACAGAAGGCTGCTATACACACAGACAGAAGGCTGCTATACACACAGACAGGAGGCTGCTATACACACAGACAGAAGGCTGCTATACACACAGACAGGAGCTGCTATACACACAGACAGAAGGCTGCTATACACACAGACAGAAGGCTGCTATACACACAGACAGAAGGCCGCTATACACACAGACAGAAGGCTGCTTTACACACAGACAGGAGGCTGCTATACACACAGACAGAAGGCTGCTATACACACAGACAGAAGGCTGCTATACACACAGACAGAAGGCTGCTATACACACAGACAGAAGGCTGCTATACACACAGACAGAAGGCTGCTATACACACAGACAGGAGGCTGCTATACACACAGACAGAAGGCTGCTATACACACAGACAGAAGGCCGCTATACAGACAGACAGAAGGCTGCTATACACACAGACAGAAGGCTGCTATACACACAGACAGGAGGCTGCTTTACACACAGACAGAAGGCTGCTATACACACAGACAAGAGGCTGCTATACACACAGACAGAAGGCTGCTATACACACAGACAGAAGGCTGCTATACACACAGACAGAAGGCCGCTATACACACAGACAGAAGGCTGCTATACACACAGACAGAAGGCTGCTATACACACAGACAGAAGGCTGCTATACACACAGAAAGAAGGCTGCTATACACACAGACAGAAGGCTGCTATACACACAGACAGAAGGCTGCTATACACACAGACAGGAGGCTGCTATACACACAGACAGAAGGCTGCTATAGCCACAGACAGAAGGCCGCTATACACACAGACAGAAGGCTCCTATACACACAGACAGAAGGCTGCTATACACACAGGAGGCTGCTATACACACACAGACAGGAGGTTGCTATACACACAGACAGAAGGCTCCTATACACACAGACAGAAGGCTGCTATACACACAGACAGGAGGCTGCTATACACAGAGACAGAAGGCTCCTATACACACAGACAGAAGGCTGCTATACACACAGACAGGAGGCTGCTATACACACAGACAGAAGGCTGCTATACACACAGACAGAAGGCTGCTTTACACACAGACAGGAGGCTGCTATACACACAGACAGGAGGCTGCTATACCACAGACAGAAGGCTGCTATACACACAGACAGAAGGCTGCTATACACACAGACAGAAGGCTGCTATACACACAGACAGAAGGCTGCTATACAAACAGACAGAAGGCTGCTATACACACAGACAGGAGGCTGCTATACACACAGACAGAAGGCTCTATACACACAGACAGAAGGCTGCTATACACACAGGAGGCTGCTATACACACACAGACAGGAGGTTGCTATACACACAGACAGAAGGCTGCTATACACACAGACAGAAGGCTGCTATACACACAGACAGGAGGCTGCTATACACAGAGACAGAAGGCTGCTATACACACAGACAGAAGGCTGCTATACACACAGACAGGAGGCTGCTATACACACAGACAGAAGGCTGCTATACACACAGACAGAAGGCTGCTATACACACAGACAGGAGGCTGCTATACACACAGACAGGAGGCTGCTATACACACAGACAGAAGGCTGCTATACACACAGACAGAAGGCTGCTATACACACAGACAGAAGGCTGCTATACACACAGACAGAAGGCTGCTATACACACAGACAGAAGGCTGCTATACACACAGACAGGAGGCTGCTATACACACAGACAGAAGGCTGCTATACACACAGACAGAAGGCCGCTATACACACAGACAGAAGGCTGCTATACACACAGACAGAAGGCTGCTATACACACAGACAGGAGGCTGCTTTACACACAGACAGAAGGCTGCTATACACACAGACAAGAGGCTGCTATACACACAGACAGAAGGCTGCTATACACACAGACAGAAGGCTGCTATACACACAGACAGAAGGCTGCTATACACACAGACAGAAGGCTGCTATACACACAGACAGAAGGCTGCTATACACACAGACAGAAGGCTGCTATACACACAGACAGAAGGCTGCTATACACACAGACAGAAGGCTGCTATACACACAGACAGGAGGCTGCTATACACACAGACAGAAGGCTGCTATACCACAGACAGAAGGCCGCTATACACACAGACAGAAGGCTCTATACACACAGACAGAAGGCTGCTATACACACAGGAGGCTGCTATACACACAGACAGGAGGCTGCTATACACACAGACAGAAGGCTCCTATACACACAGACAGAAGGCTGCTATACACACAGACAGGAGGCTGCTATACACAGAGACAGAAGGCTGCTATACACACAGACAGAAGGCTGCTATACACACAGACAGGAGGCTGCTATACACACAGACAGAAGGCTGCTATACACACAGACAGAAGGCTGCTATACACACAGACAGGAGGCTGCTATACACACAGACAGAGGCTGCTATACACACAGACAGAAGGCTGCTATACACACAGACAGAAGGCTGCTATACACACAGACAGAAGGCTGCTATACACACAGACAGAAGGCTGCTATACACACAGACAGAAGGCTGCTATACACACAGACAGAGGCTGCTATACACACAGACAGAAGGCTGCTATACACACAGACAGAAGGCTGCTATACACACAGACAGGAGGCTGCTATACACACAGACAGAAGGCTGCTATACACACAGACAGAAGGCTGCTATACACACAGACAGAAGGCTGCTATACACACAGACAGAAGGCTGCTATACACACAGACAGAAGGCTGCTATACACACAGACAGAAGGCTGCTATACACACAGACAGAAGGCTGCTATACACACAGACAGAAGGCTGCTATACACACAGACAGAAGGCTGCTATACACACAGACAGAAGGCTGCTATACACACAGACAGGAGGCTGCTATACACACAGACAGAAGGCTGCTATACACACAGACAGAAGGCTGCTATACACACAGACAGAAGGCTGCTATACACACAGACAGAAGGCTGCTATACACACAGACAGGCTGCTATACACACAGACAGGAGGCTGCTATACACACAGACAGAAGGCTGCTATACACACAGACAGAAGGCTGCTATACACACAGACAGGAGGCTGCTATACACACAGACAGAAGGCTGCTATACACACAGACAGAAGGCTGCTATACACACAGACAGAAGGCTGCTATACACACAGACAGAAGGCTGCTATACACACAGACAGGAGGCTGCTATACACACAGACAGAAGGCTGCTATACACACAGACAGAAGGCTGCTATACACACAGACAGAAGGCTGCTATACACACAGACAGAAGGCTGCTATACACACAGACAGGAGGCTGCTATACACACAGACAGAAGGCTGCTATACACACAGACAGAAGGCTGCTATACACACAGACAGAAGGCTGCTATACACACAGACAGAAGGCTGCTATACACACAGACAGAAGGCTGCTATACACACAGACAGAAGGCTGCTATACACACAGACAGAAGGCTGCTATACACACAGACAGAAGGCTGCTATACACACAGACAGAAGGCTGCTATACACACAGACAGAAGGCTGCTATACACACAGACAGAAGGCTGCTATACACACAGACAGAAGGCTGCTATACACACAGACAGAAGGCTGCTATACACACAGACAGAAGGCTGCTATACACACAGACAGAAGGCTGCTATACACACAGACAGAAGGCTGCTATACACACAGACAGAAGGCTGCTATACACACAGACAGAAGGCTGCTATACACACAGACAGAAGGCTGCTATACACACAGACAGAAGGCTGCTATACACACAGACAGAAGGCTGCTATACACACAGACAGAAGGCTGCTATACACACAGACAGAAGGCTGCTATACACACAGACAGAAGGCTGCTATACACACAGACAGAAGGCCGCTATACACACAGACAGAAGGCTGCTATACACACAGACAGAACGCCGCTATACACACAGACAGAAGGCCGCTATACACACAGACAGAAGGCCGCTATATACACACAGACAGGACGCTGCTATACACACAGACAGAAGGCTGCTATACACACAGACAGAAGGCTGCTATACACACAGACAGAAGGCTGCTGTACACACAGACAGAAGGCTGCTATACACACAGACAGAAGGCTGCTATACACACAGACAGAAGGCTGCTATACACACAGACAGAAGGCTGCTATACACACAGACAGAAGGCCGCTATACACACAGACAGAACGCCGCTATACACACACAGACAGAAGGCTGCTATACACACAGACAGAAGGCTGTTGTACACACAGACAGAAGGCTGCTATACACACAGAAGGCTGCTATACACACAGACAGAAGGCCGCTATACACACAGACAGAAGGCTGCTATACACACAGACAGAAGGCTGCTATACACACTTGAGAGAAGGCTGCTATACACACAGACAGAAGGCTGCTATACACACAGACAGAAGGCTGCTATACACACTTGAGAGAAGGCTGCTATACACACAGACAGAAGGCTGCTATACACACAGACAGAAGGCTGCTATACACACAGACAGAAGGCTGCTATACACACAGACAGAAGGCTGCTATACACACAGACAGAAGGCTGCTATACACACAGACAGAAGGCTGCTATACACACAGACAGAAGGCTGCTATACACACAGACAGAAGGCTGCTATACACACAGACAGAAGGCTGCTATACACACAGACAGAAGGCTGCTATACACACAGACAGAAGGCTGCTATACACACAGACAGAAGGCTGCTATACACACAGACAGAAGGCTGCTATACACACAGACAGAAGGCTGCTATACACACAGACTGAAGGCCGCTATACACACAGACAGAAGGCTGCTATACACACAGACAGAAGGCTACTATACACACAGACAGAAGGCTCCTATACACACAGACAGAAGGCTGCTATACACACAGACAGAAGGCTGCTCTACACACAGACAGAAGGCTGCTATACACACAGACAGAAGGCTGCTATACACACACAGAAGGCTGATATACACACACAGAAGGCTGATATACACACACAGAAGGCTGCTATACACACAGACAAAAGCTGCTATACACACAGACAGAAGGCTGCTATACACACAGACAGGAGGCTGCTATACACACACACAGGACGCTGCTATACACACAGACAGAAGGCTGCTATACACACAGACAGAAGGCTGCTATACACACAGACAGGAGGCTGCTATACACACAGACAGACGGCTGCTATACACACAGACAGGAGGCTGCTATACACACAGACAGAAGGCTGCTATACACACAGACAGGAGGCTGCTATACACACAGACAGGAGGCTGCTATACACACAGACAGAAGGCTGCTATACACACAGACAGAAGGCTGCTATACACACAGACAGGAGGCTGCTATACACACAGACAGGAGGCTGCTATACGCACAGACAGAAGGCTGCTATACACACAGACAGGAGGCTGCTATACACACAGACAGAAGGCTGCTATACACACAGACAGAAGGCTGCTATACACATAGACAGGAGGCTGCTATACGCACAGACAGAAGGCTGCTATACACACAGACAGGAGGCTGCTTTACACACAGACAGAAGGCTGCTATACACACAGACAAGAGGCTGCTATACACACAGACAGAAGGCTGCTATACACACAGACAGGAGGCTGCTATACACACAGACAGAAGGCTGCTATACACACAGACAGGAGGCTGCTATACACACAGACAGAAGGCTGCTATACACACAGAGACAGAAGGCTGCTATACACACAGACAGAAGGCTGCTATACACACACAGAAGGCTGATATACACACACAGAAGGCTGCTATACACACAGACAAAAAGCTGCTATACTCACAGACAGAAGGCTGCTATACACACAGACAGGAGGCTGCTATACACACAGACAGGATGCTGCTATACACACAGGCAGAAGGCTGCTATACACACAGACAGAAGGCTGCTATACACACAGACAGGAGGCTGCTATACACACAGACAGGAGGCTGCTATACACACAGACAGGAGGCTGCTATACACACAGACAGGAGGCTGCTATACACACAGACAGAAGGCTGCTGTACGCACAGACAGAAGGCTGCTATACACACAGACAGGAGGCTGCTATACACACAGACAGAAGGCTGCTATACACACAGACAGAAGGCTGCTATACACACAGACAGGAGGCTGCTATACGCACAGACAGAAGGCTGCTATACACACAGACAGAAGGCTGCTTTACACACAGACAGGAGGCTGCTATACACACAGACAGGAGGCTGCTATACACACAGACAGAAGGCTGCTATACACACAGACAGAAGGCTGCTATACACACAGACAGAAGGCTGCTATACACACAGACAGAAGGCTGCTATACACACAGACAGAAGGCTGCTATACACACAGACAGGAGGCTGCTATACACACAGACAGAAGGCTGCTATACACACAGACAGAAGGCTGCTATACACACAGACAGGAGGCTGCTATACACACAGACAGGAGGCTGCTATACACACAGACAGAAGGCTGCTATATACACAGACAGAAGGCTGCTATACACACAGACAGAAGGCTGCTATACACACAGACAGGAGGCTGCTATACACACAGACAGAAGGCAGCTATACACACAGACAGAAGGCAGCTATACACACAGACAGAAGGCTGCTATACACACAGACAGAAGCCTGCTATACACACAGACAGAAGGCTGTTATACACACAGACAGAAGGCTGCTATACACACAGACAGAAGGCTGCAATACACACAGACAGAAGGCTGCTATACACACAGACAGAAGGCTGCTATACACAAAGACAGAAGGCAGCTATACACACAGACAGAAGGCTGCTATACACAGAGACAGAAGGCAGCTATACACACAGACAGAAGGCTGCTATACACAGAGACAGAAGGCTGCTATACACACAGACAGAAGGCAGCTATACACACAGACAGAAGGCTGCTTTACACACAGACAGAAGGCTGCTATACACACAGCAGAAGGCTGCTATACACACAGACAGAAGGCCGCTATACACACTGACAGAACGCCGCTATACACACAGACAGAAGGCTGCTATACACACAGACAGAACGCCGCTATACACACAGACAGAAGGCCGCTATACACACAGACAGATTGCCGCTATATACACACAGACAGGACGCTGCTATACACACAGACAGAAGGCTGCTATACACACAGACAGAAGGCTGCTGTACACACAGACAGAAGGCTGCTATACACACAGACAGAAGGCTGCTATACACACAGACAGAAGGCTGCTATACACACAGACAGAAGGCTGCTATACACACAGACAGAAGGCTGCTATACACACAGACAGAAGGCCGCTATACACACAGACAGAACGCCGCTATACACACAGACAGAAGGCTGCTATACACACAGACAGAAGGCTGTTGTACACACAGACAGAAGGCTGCTATACACACAGAAGGCTGCTATACACACAGACAGAAGGCCGCTATACACACAGACAGAAGGCTGCTATACACACAGACAGAAGGCTGCTATACACACTTGAGAGAAGGCTGCTATACACACAGACAGAAGGCTGCTATACACACAGACAGAAGGCTGCTATACACACTTGAGAGAAGGCTGCTATACACACAGACAGAAGGCTGCTATACACACAGACAGAAGGCTGCTATACACACAGACAGAAGGCTGCTATACACACAGACAGAAGGCTGCTATACACACAGACAGAAGGCTGCTATACACACTTGAGAGAAGGCTGCTATACACACAGACAGAAGGCTGCTATACACACAGACAGAAGGCTGCTATACACACAGACAGAAGGCTGCTATACACACAGACAGAAGGCTGCTATACACACAGACAGAAGGCTGCTATACACACAGACAGAAGGCTGCTATACACACAGACAGAAGGCTGCTATACACACAGACAGAAGGCCGCTATACACACAGACAGAAGGCTGCTATACACACAGACAGAAGGCTGCTATACACACAGACAGAAGGCTCCTATACACACAGACAGAAGGCTGCTATACACACAGACAGAAGGCTGCTCATACACACAGACAGAAGGCTGCTATACACACAGACAGAAGGCTGCTATACACACACAGAAGGCTGATATACACACACAGAAGGCTGATATACACACACAGAAGGCTGATACACACAGACAGAACTGCTATACACACACAGAAGGCTGCTATACCCACAGACAGAAGGCTGCTATACACACAGACAGACGCTGCTATACACACAGACAGAAGGCTGCTATACACACAGACAGAAGGCTGCTATACACACAGACAGAGGCTGCTATACACACAGACAGAAGGCTGCTATACACACAGACAGAGAGGCTGCTATACACACAGACAGGGCTGCTATACACACAGACAGAAGGCTGCTATACACACAGACAGAAGGCTGCTATACACACAGACAGAGGCTGCTATACACACAGACAGAAGGCTGCTATACACACAGACAGAAGGCTGCTATACACACAGACAGGAGGCTGCTATACCACAGACAGAAGGCTGCTATACACACAGAGGAGGCTGCTATACACACAGACAGAAGGCTGCTATACACACAGACAGAAGGCTGCTATACACACAGACAGAGGCTGCTATACGCACAGACAGAAGGCTGCTATACACACAGACAGAGGCTGCTTTACACACAGACAGAAGGCTGCTATACACACAGACAAAGGCTGCTATACACACAGACAGAAGGCTGCTATACACACAGACAGAAGGCTGCTATACACACAGACAGAAGGCTGCTATACACACAGACAGGAGTGCTATACACACAGACAGAAGGCTGCTATACACACAGAGACAGAAGGCTGCTATACACACAGACAGAAGGCTGCTATACACACACAGAAGGCTGATATACACACACAGAAGGCTGCTATACACACAGACAAAAAGCTGCTATACACACAGACAGAAGCTGCTATACACACAGACAGAGGTCTATACACACAGACAGGATGCTGCTATACACAAGACAGAAGGCTGCTATACACACAGACAGAAGGCTGCTATAACACAGACAGAAGGCTGCTATACACAGACAGGAAGGCTGCTATACACACAGACAGAGGCTGCTATACACACAGACAGAAGGCTGCTATACACACAGACAGAGGCTGCTATACGCACAGACAGAAGGCTGCTATACACACAGACAGAAGCTGCTATACACACAGACAGAAGGCTGCTATACACACAGACAGAAGGCTGCTATACACACAGACAGGAGGCTGCTATACGCACAGACAGAAGGCTGCTATACACACAGACA
>WNGS01008883.1:35588-51042 GCA_020271785.1 Procambarus virginalis
TTGTGATAGAGTGTAGAGAGGAATGCAGTTAAAGAAATTTTGAAAAAAAACTGGGTATAAAGTAAGATTAATGTGGATCCCTTCACATGTGGGAATCCTGTTGAATGAGGTAGTTGATGACATAGCGAAAAGAGCCACTGAAAAACCTCTTGTTGATGTTATATGTCAGTTAACCTTGAAACAAATAAAAACAAGAATCAAGATGATCCAAGAGGGTGAAGAAATGATAAGAGAATGGCAATGGTGGACAGTAGTAACACACTTAAACATTATTCAATAATAAATACAAATTCGTCCTTCACCTATGGTAAAGGAAAGTCTACTTGGAAGGATTCAATTACATGAGATTAAGATTAGGATACAAATATATCTGGCAATACGGTGTTGATGTCAGTGAAGAAGATAAGGAGTGTAAATTATGTGGTATGCCGCACGCCCACACCTTAGAACATTATGTATTAGAGTGTCAACTTATTGAAAACTATAGAAATAAGGAATTAAATAGTGTACCACATCAAATTGTTTGGATGTGTGATAATGGTATGATAGACAGTATACTTAGGAGCTACAAGAAGTTTGCCCCAAGAGTGTGACGATTATATACTGTACTTGCTATATTAACCTGCAATGTTAAATGGGATTCTTGTAATATGCTGTACTTACTATATTAACCTGCAATGTTAAATGGGATTCTTGTAATATGCTGTACTTACTATATATAACCTGCAATGTTAAATGGGATTCTTGTAATGTTATTTGTGTATTTGACTCACTGAATTTGTGCGCCCCTTGAGGGACTTGAAGTAGAGGGGGTAGAAATAGCCTAAGCTACTCTATCCCTTTGAGATGTATTTCTTACTTATCTCAATAAACATACTTGAACTTGAACTTGAACAACCTTAATGGGTTCACACTAATGTTTTTAGAAAACCAACTTTTACTGGGTTAGGTTTAAATTTTAATTCTTTTGTTCCTGATATTTTTAAGAAAAATGCAATTAATACTTTACTAAATAGGGTCTTTGTTTTATGTTCAAATTGGAATAACTTTGATCAAGAAATTAATTTTCTTGTGAAATATTTTTCAAACAATGGTTATCCTTTACATATGATTTATACTTTTATAAGGAATTTCTTAAATAAGAAGTTTCACCCATCGCGTAGGATTGCTACAGTAGAAAGGGATATTAAATATATTAAATTACCATTCTATGGCACTATTAGTTTTTTCTGTAAGGAGTCGTTTGAGGAAAATGTTGCAGCATTGTTATCCTCAAGTAGACTTTAGATTATCTTTGTCAACACTAATACCATAGGCTCTTTTTCTGATCAGGGGAAGGAAGACACAAACAGTATGGGGCGTAAATTTATTAGTACAGTATAAATAATTCTGCAGAGTAAGACAGGCTTCTAAGTAGGTCTTAACAAATGTACAACATAGCCGTGGCTAACTCAAAGTACACGAAACAACTTAAAATGTACACCCGCTGTAAAATAAAAGTAATCTTGTAGCCTAGTAACAAACTCTGCAGAAAACTAATGGCCTATTGTCTAGAATTAGCAGTGAGGCGAATGTAACAAATCTAACTAAGTATAACAGTCAGGACACCATAAGTGAACAACATAACATAATGGAAACCCTAGCTGGAAATAAACAGGCGGCAGAAAATTACATAGAGACTGGGAAAGCCTGATATGAATTTGGAGAAGAAAATAACCCCAGGCCAGAGGCCGAGCCGCCAAGGAATAAGGAGAAAGAATTTCCTAAATAACCCCAGGCCAGAGGCCGACTTAAGGTAGGGCTTACTAGTAAAATGGCAGTAAAGTCAAAGTAGTAGCTGCGGACAGCGGAACAGATTGGGGACGGGCGCTGCACCCCCCTCCCATCCCCAGTGAAACGGGAGGAAAGACGTACGGAGCAACGACTGACGTAGACAGAACCGGGGAAACTGGCAGCCAGCAGAAAGGGGGAGGAGGGTGGGCGCTTCTTGAGTTGCGGACGGTGACGGGAGCGGAGTGAGAGAGAAACCTCCCATTCCGCGCTATTTATGCCACCCAGACTGTCCGCACCGCGCCTTGCGGAACGCGGTGCGCAATTGTCTTCCTTCCCATCAGAAATTCCACCGCCTTTCGTTCAAAAGGCAGTGGCCATTTTCTGATCAGGGGAAGGAAGACACAAACAGTATGGGGCGTAAATTTATTAGTACAGTATAAATAATTCTGCAGAGTAAGACAGGCTTCTAAGTAGGTCTTAACAAATGTACAACATAGCCGTGGCTAACTCAAAGTACACGAAACAACTTAAAATGTACACCCGCTGTAAAATAAAAGTAATCTTGTAGCCTAGTAACAAACTCTGCAGAAAACTAATGGCCTATTGTCTAGAATTAGCAGTGAGGCGAATGTAACAAATCTAACTAAGTATAACAGTCAGGACACCATAAGTGAACAACATAACATAATGGAAACCCTAGCTGGAAATAAACAGGCGGCAGAAAATTACATAGAGACTGGGAAAGCCTGATATGAATTTGGAGAAGAAAATAACCCCAGGCCAGAGGCCGAGCCGCCAAGGAATAAGGAGAAAGAATTTCCTAAATAACCCCAGGCCAGAGGCCGACTTAAGGTAGGGCTTACTAGTAGAATGGCAGTAAAGTCAAAGTAGTAGCTGCGGACAGCGGAACAGATTGGGGACGGGCGCTGCACCCCCCTCCCATCCCCAGTGAAACGGGAGGAAGGACGTACGGAACAACGACTGACGTAGTCAGAACCGGGGAAACTGGCAGCCAGCAGAAAGGGGGAGGAGGGTGGGCGCTTCTTGAGTCGCGGACGGTGACGGGAGCGGAGTGAGAGAGAAACCTCCCATTCCGCGCTATTTATGCCACCCAGACTGTCCGCACCGCGCCTTGCGGAACGCGGTGCGCAATTGTCTTCCTTCCCCATCAGAAATTCCACCGCCTTTCGTTCAAAAGGCAGTGGCCATTTTCTGATCAGGGGAAGGAAGACACAAACAGTATGGGGCGTAAATTTATTAGTACAGTATAAATAATTCTGCAGAGTAAGACAGGCTTCTAAGTAGGTCTTAACAAATGTACAACATAGCCGTGGCTAACTCAAAGTACACGAAACAACTTAAAATGTACACCCGCTGTAAAATAAAAGTAATCTTGTAGCCTAGTAACAAACTCTGCAGAAAACTAATGGCCTATTGTCTAGAATTAGCAGTGAGGCGAATGTAACAAATCTAACTAGTATAACAGTCAGGACACCATAAGTGAACAACATAACATAATGGAAACCCTAGCTGGAAATAAACAGGCGGCAGAAAATTACATAGAGACTGGGAAAGCCTGATATGAATTTGGAGAAGAAAATAACCCCAGGCCAGAGGCCGAGCCGCCAAGGAATAAGGAGAAAGAATTTCCTAAATAACCCCAGGCCAGAGGCCGACTTAAGGTAGGGCTTACTAGTAGAATGGCAGTAAAGTCAAAGTAGTAGCTGCGGACAGCGGAACAGATTGGGGACGGGCGCTGCACCCCCACCCCGCAGGGGCCAGCAGGCCGGACCCCCCCCCCCCGAAGGGCGAGTGCCCGCTGGCCGCGAGGGAAAAACCCCAAGGTGGCAGAGCAACTATGCTACCGAACTGGGAAGGAAAGGAGGACAGACTGGAGGAGCTCGCACGTCTCCTCGACTTATGCCCCTGGCCCTTGGTCGACGGTTGGGGAAGGGGGGGCGGCTGTAGCAGCCGTGGCAGTCGGCCTCGGTGGTCCCCATGCCCAGAAGGCTTGTGTCATGAGAGGGCATCCGAGCCTGCGCGAAGGGCGCCTGAAGCGTCGTCCAATCGTCTGCCGAAAGGGGGGGAGGCTGCGTCGCTGTGCCACCCCCCGCTTTGCCGGCAGGGGGCCTCTGGGAAATGTAGTCGCCGTCCACATCAGAGCCCCCCGAGGAGGCCCCCGAGGAGGGGGAGGCGAAACGGGCGGGTTTCGTCCTGGCCCAGGCCGGCTGCGTCCTCACACCACTGCGCTGTTGTCCTCGCACGCCGCCGCCCGAGCCCTCTTCCGTGTTGCAGTTGCTGCGTGATCCGGCTTCTCGCCACTGCGGAAAATGAAAAGTAAGCATCGGTAGGACTAACAGGAAAAAGCAGGCAGGGAGACCCAGCTGCCGCACCAGCAACCGTCACATACACCAGTAGACAAAAGCAAAGGTAAAGTTAATTGACCATAGTGAGTGAAAATACCGGACAGATAGCCAAAGCTATCGTAATAAAGCTGTCAGTTAAATAGATTAAGAGAGTAATTCATGTAAGATTGAACAGTATTATTCATGGTAGTTTGGTTATATTAAGACCGTATTATTCATTGTATAGTTTGATTATATTAAGACAGTAATAATCGTGGTATAGTTTGGAAGAATTCAAACAATTAATCTCGAAAGTGAAAAGCAAAATTATTTGAGTATCCCACTAGAAATGGACACTGCTTTAACACTGCAACAGTATTATTAAGTAAATACGTATTATTTAAGTAAATTTAAGCTGAACAAATAAAGAGTAAACAGTGATAATCATGGTTAACTTGGGTAGATTAAAGCAGGACTATACAAGGTATAGGATAGATAGGTTAAACAGTAATATATGCAAGGTATAGTTTGGATGGATTAAAACTAATGTCCATGGGATAGAATGGATAAACAGTACTTATCCATGGAATAGTTGGTCTAGACTAAAACAATAATAGTCTCAATAGTGAAACAAATTAACTGCGTATCCCACAGCAATGGACATGTGCTGCTTTAACTCTGCAACTGGATTAGTAAGTAAATACAAGGCATAACTGAAACTGAACAATGTAATAAATTAATTTAGGAAAACTTAAATAATTGATAACATGTCGTAGCCCACCCAAGCCGACAGACCGCTCTACGTCCTGCGCCTACCCTGTAGGAGTAGAACAGAACAGTGAGAACGGGAGGGGAATAATATATTCTAATAATAGAATAAGACCGTAATAATGTACTTGATATAAGATGAACAAACGAAAGAAATAGTGATAAACATGGGAAGATTTGTTGGCTTAAAGCGGGATTAATCAAGGGATAGGATGGTAGGTTAAATAGTAATAGTGCATGGTATGGTTTGGATAGAGTAAACTGTAAAGTTCAAGGGATGGAATGGCTAATAAACAGTAATAAACAAGGGAGAATGGCTAGCCTAAAGCAATAATATTCTCAAAAGTGCAACAAAAGACAAAAGTCTGTGACAAACAAGCGGGGCTGAGCCAGCCAGACAAGCAGCTGCGACGAACGAGCTGGGCTACATCAGCCAGACAAACGTCTGGGGCGAACGAGCTGGGCTACACCAGCCAGACAAACGTCTGGGACGAACGAGCTGGGCTACACCAGCCAGACAAACATCTGGGACGAGCGAGCTGGGCTACACCAGCCAGACAAACATCTGGGGCGAACGAGCTGGGCTACACCAGCCAGACAAACGTCTGGGACGAACGAGCTGGGCTACACCAGCCAGACAAACGTATGGGACGAGCGAGCTGGGCTACACCAGCCAGACAAACGTCTGGGACGAGCGAGCTGGGCTACACCAGCCTGACAAACGACTGGGACGAACGAGCTGGGCTACGCCAGCCTGACAAACGTCTGGGACGAACGAGCTGGGCTACACCAGACAAACATCTGGGGCGAACGAGCTGGGCTACACCAGCCAGACAAACGTCTGGGGCGAACAAGCTGGGCTACACCAGCCAGACAAACGTCTGGGAAGAACGAGATGGGCTACACCAGCCAGACAAACGTCTGGGACGAACAAGCTAACAGTCTCCGTGGTGTAGTGGTAAGACACTCGCCTGGCGTTCCGCGAGCGCTATGTCATGGGTTCGTATCCTGGCCGGGGAGGATTTACTGGGCGCAATTCCTTAACTGTAGCCTCTGTTTAACGCAACAGTAAAATGTGTACTTGGATGAAAAAACGATTCTTTCGTATTCCAGGGTCCTGCCCGAAACGCTACGCGTACTAGTGGCTGTACAAGAATGTAACAACTCTTGTATATATCTCAAAAAAAAAAAAAAAAAAAAAAAAAAAAAGCTGGGCTACATGAGCCAGGCAAACAACTGGGACGAACAGGCTGTGCTACGCCGAACAGCCAAACGTATAGGACGAACAGGCTGGGCTACACCAGCCAGACGAGCGTCTGGGGCGAGCAAGCTGGGCTACACGAGCCAGGCAAACAACTGGGACGAACAGGCTGTGCGGCGCCAAACAGCCAAACGTATAGGCTGGGCTGGGCTACACCAGCCAGACAAACGTCTAGGACGAACAAAACGTCTAGGACGAACAGGCTGGGCTACACCAGCCAGACAAAAGACTAGGAAGAACAGGCTGGGCTACACCAGCCAGACAAACGTGTAGGTACGAACAGGCTGGGCTACACCAGCCGGACAAACGTGTAGGTACGAACAGGCTGGGCTACACCAGCCAGACAAACGTGTAGGTACGAACAGGCTGGGCTACACCAGCCAGACAAACGTGAAGGTACGAACAGGCTGGGCTACACCAGCCAGACAAACGTGAAGGTACGAACAGGCTGGGCTACACCAGCCAGACAAACGTGTAGGTACGAACAGGCTGGGCTACACCAGCCAGACAAACGTCTAGGACGAACAGGCTGAGCTACACCAGCCAGACAAACGTCTGGGGACGAACAGGCTGGGCTACACCAGCCAGACAAACGTCTAGGACGCACAGGCTGGGCTACACCAGCCAGACAAACGCCTGGGGACGAACAGGCTGGGCTACACCGGTCAGACAAACGTGTAGGTACGAACAGGCTGGGCTACACCAGCCAGACAAACGTCTAGGACGAACAGGCTGAGCTACACCAGCCAGACAAACGTCTGGGGACAAACAGGCTGGGCTACACCAGCCAGACAAACGTCTAGGACGCACAGGCTGGGCTACACCAGCCAGACAAACGTCTAGGACGAACAGGCTGGGCTACACCAGCCAGACAAACGTCTAGGGACGAACAGGCTGTGCTACACCAGCCAGCCAAACGTCTAGGGATGAACAGGCTGGGCTACACCAGCCAGACAAACATCTAGGGACGAACTGGCTGGGCTACACCAGCCAGACGAACGTTTAGGACGAACAGGCTGGGCTACACCAGCCAGACAAACGTCTGTGGACGAACAGGCTGGGCTACACCAGCCAGACAAACGTCTAGGACGCACAGGCTGGGCTACACCAGCCAGACAAACGTCTAGGGACGAACTGGCTGGGCTACACCGCCAACCTTGGCATGGGCCCCTAGGGTCGGTCCCTAGGGACAAAGACGACAAAAAACCCGGCCAGGAGGCGTCGCCACCAAGGGTGACGCCAGGACGCTCGCAGGGAGCCTGGCCGGACACGCACGACTAGGAACGCGTCACGAACCCTGGCCCCTAGGGACAAGCCTAGGAGACGCAACAGACCGGGTTCCAGGGAAGACGCCTGGGAGGGGGGGGGGGAGGAAACGAAAGCATCCCTGGGGCGAGTGCTCTATAGAGCTCCAAGCCACGTGGGCGCCGCCTACCGGGCTTGGGCCCCAGGGCTCAGGTCCACAGGGCTCAGGTCCACAGAAACCAGCCACGTGACGTCGCCACAGAGGGCGGTGCCAGACCACAGAGGGAGCCTGGCCGTGCACGCACGACCAGGCGCGGGCGAAACACGGCCCCTAGGGCAAGCCTAGGGGAACAGCAAACCGGGCTCCCGATAAACGCCTGGGAGGGCACACCTGGGACGAATGCTCCACCGAGCGTACATTAGGGCCCGGGCCCCAGGGGCACAGGACCACCGAAACCTGGCCACGTGAGACGCCGCAGACAAGCAGCACACCATTCCCGACCTGGAGGCGCACCTGCAACCCCAGGCAGGCAAACAGGCGGGATGCCCAGGGAACTAGCTAAGGCGGTACGAACGGGCCGCGAGGGACGGCGCAACCACACGCCAGCACTGGGGAAAGTCCTGACTAACTTGAACAGGAAACTCTTTTACCTTAAGGTTTGATGAGTACGACAGGGAGCCCCTGCCGGATCAGGGAAAGTCAGAGCTGGGACCATGGTAGCGGGGATGGGGTCCATTTGCTTGAGATGCAGTATAGAGTACTGGCCCACGTGTCGATGAGGCGCGGCGCTGAGCGTGGAGCCGCTTCTTGAGTTGCGGACGGTGACGGGAGCGGAGTGAGAGAGAAACCTCCCATTCTGCGCTATTTATGCCACCCAGACTGTCCGCACCGCGCCTTGCGGAACGCGGTGCGCAATTGTCTTCCTTCCCCATCAGAAATTCCACCGCCTTTCGTTCAAAAGGCAGTGGCCATATTTTAAATTTAAAGATAAAGTGCCTACCCCCCCTGTGCTCTAATATCGTATATATGTATAATTGTTCCAGCTGTAATGCTGGATATATCGGGAGTTCCATTCGGAACTTTAAGATTAGGATACTTGAGCACCGGGGAGTTTCTTTTAGGACTGGATTACCATTGTCTAAACCAGCATTTTCGGAGATTAGAAACCATTGTTATGAGTTTAATCATTCTCTGCTGGAATCTGAATTTAAAATTTTGGACACTTGTATAAATGGCCAGTTAGATTTGAGAATAATGGAATCCTTATATATAAAGGAGCTGCGGCCTTTATTAAATAGCAACCTTTCGGCTGTTCAATTGTACACTGTGTAGTGCACAGTAGGCCCTGTAATTTGCTTTATAGTTCATTCTGGTAGTTTAATTTTATTATAATTTTGTTTTAGTCTACCATGTTTTTGCCTTTTCTTACTTATTTCGGGTCTTGACATTGTACATTATTATAATCTTTTTATTTAGGATACATATACATTTTTTGTTATTTAGTTTTATTTAATATTTGAGTTTTTATACGATTTTGAGTAGTATTTTATAATTGTCGCTTACTCTGTTTGTATTTTTATATACATTTTTTGTAGATTTGTAGTCATGATATGAATATTTGTTATAGTGTTTAGTATATATGTGGTAGCTATAAAGTCTCATTCAAGTTGATCACTTCACATAAGTTTAATAGTATGGTTTGTTGTAGTAGTTATAAAATTCTTGTTTTTTTTTTTTTTTTAGTTTAGTTCATTTATTATGCACCCCATACCCATCTTGTGGGCGGTAGTGGAAAGGGTTACAGAGGCACATAATGGGCTCAGGGACTGAACCCCACAATTCATTTAGCTAAGCAAGTTACAGTCTTGATGAGCTAGTTACAAAATTCAATATAAGTCGTCACATCAACAATGGGTTCGAGATCGACCTCAAGTACAGGTTCTAAATTAAGCAACTGACATATGTGGAGAGCTAGTGTCAAAATTTATATGTTTGTCCTGCACACCGCCTCCCATCCAGTGGGCAGTGGTGGATAGGTTACAATCACTCAGTTACTACCTACAGTTAGCAAACTGGGGATATTTGGCTAAAATTTCTGGTAGCAGATCATTTTGAATGAAATATTTACACATCGCTGGAACATTGGTTATAGAATTGTCTCTAAATTCACGTATCTTTTCGCACTCCATCACATAGTGACGGAGGGTGTGCGAATAATTTTGTTGACACAGTTTACATTTGGTCAGGTCTACATCGGCAGATAATGAGAATTCCCAGAGATACTTGTCTTGTTGTAATTGAATGTTTTTTGAATTAGCTTTTATCTATGTGACAGTTAATAAGTTTTATTTGTATTGATCACTTTAAGTAAGCTTAAGTGTTTTGTTTTTTAATAATTTTCCTTTCTTTGATAGGCAGTCATATTCAGTATGAGTTCTTTGTTTGCCTCTTATTTGATTGTGATTTCTATTTTCTTTTAGATCTGATGATGAATACAAGAAGTATTCGAAACGTTATGCATTTTAAAGTAAAGAATCTGAAACAAGATGTTCAGTATATCCTTGGTTTTCCTATTTATCTTAAAATTAAGATTCCCGAAGGAACATCGATCATAAATATATAATATATATATATATATATATATATATATATATATATATATATATATATATATATATATATGAATGCGAACAAGCCTGAATGGTCCCCAGGACTATATGCGAATGAAAACTCACACCCCAGAAGTGACTCGAACCCATACTCTCAGGAGCAACGCAACTGGTATGTACAAGACGCCTTAAACCACTTGACCATCACGACCGGACATAATGAGGTGATAGCCGAAGCTATTTGAACCACCTCACCGCCGGCACTCGGATGGTTATCTTGGGCATAGCATTTTACCAAATCACCTCATTCTTTGGGGCACACGTGAGGAACACAAATGCGAACAAGCCTGAATGGTCCCCAGGACTATATGCGAATGAAAACTCACACCCCAGAAGTGACTCGAATCGAAATTCAGGCTTGTTCGCATTTGTGTTCCTCACGTGTTGCCCCAAAAAATGAGGTGATTTGATAAAATGCTATGCCCAAGATAACCATCCAGGTGCCGGCGGGGAAGTGGTTCATATAGCTCAGGCTATCACTTCCTTATGTCCGGTCGTGATGGTCAAGTGGTTTAAGGCATCCCTGTACATACCAGTTGCGTTGCTCCTGGGAGTATGGGTTCGAGTCACTTCTGGGGTGTGAGTTTTCAGTTATATATATATATATATATATATATATATATATATATATATATATATATATATTGTTTGAATCCCTAAACTTGCTAAATTGTGTAAATCCCTAAACTTGCTAAATATTAACTCCCTCCACACATTCTCTTGTGTCAACTACATTTACAAAACCCTGTTCTTAAATGCAAACCATGCTCTGAAACTCTCTCTGGACAGATGTAATAGGACCCATTATCACCACACCAGAAATAAATATCTCTTTGATATCCCCAGGGTCAAACTTAATCTGTGTAAACACTCTATGCAAATTAAGGGACCTAGTCTATGGAACTCACTCCCTAGTGAATTGAAAATCTGTAAAACGTTTGCCTTATTCAATAGCAAAACCAAAAAGTACTTAAGTACCCCTTTTTTTATCTTTATTTGTATTTGTTCTCAACACATTTTATTCTTTATGCTCAATTAGTATTAAGTTCTAGATATTTAATGTTCTTCCTGCCCGAAACGCTTTGCGTAATAGTGGCTTTAGGCATTGTATGTACTAGCTCTATCTATAATTCGATCCATTAATGTAACATCACTTGTATATATGTACCTTACCTGAATAAACATATTTATTTATTTATTTATTTATTTAATTTCATCTTCTTAGTCCTACACTGAGCTTTTTTTTGCTCTGTACCTAGTGTTACCCAATCTCCTAATTCTTATGTATTTAACCCTAACAACCCTATCATTGTGTTCATTGCTTTCTTCCTTTATGTGCTAGCCATTTGCTGTATTGTGCCTACCAATTTTTGTCAACTACCATTCAAGCTGTCATTGCAATCAATCTTAGCTACCTAAGTGCTTTATTATACTGTACCTACAATTTTCTCTCATCTTTTTTTTTTCTTCTTCTTGCCATGTAACTGTTATCATTTCTTTTTATAAATTTTGCTAGTATTTACCTACTTAAAATTTTCTTAGATTAAGGACCTGCCCGAAACGCTGCGCGTACTAGTGGCTTTACAAGACTGTAATTACCATATTATATATTCTCACATTCCCAATGTACCTTCTTGTATATGAATAAATAAAATAAAATAAAATAAATATATAATATATATATATATATATATATATATATATATATATATATATATATATATATATATATATATATATTTTGTGACGATAATCTCTTTCAAGAGAGATTGAGCCTGCTCTTTCCTACTTAAAGTTTCATCGATTCTACAAGTACAAGATGCTACATTCAAAATACGTCACCAGTAGCACAAAACGTTTTGACCAGGAGGCAAAACGTACCCTGAACCCCCTGAATCCCCCTTCACGCCGGCTCGCCACCCATCTTCAACCAGCCAACTACCCATTCCCAGCTTGCCTGCTCCTTGATTGGTGACTCGCCGACCGCACACCTGCACACCGCACATCAGTGCCATCTACCTGAGTCGACGTCTGAGCCTGACCAGCTATCAACTTCAGAATATTCTTTGTGCTCTTAGAGTTGACATCTCTCTCTGGCATACTAAGCTCTCTGGCTTTCGTATACTAAGGGAGGTCTCAGCCTTAGCCAATATTCTCAGCACCATTTCACCTTTTCACATTATAATATTTAATCTATTGTGTTTTTTGTATTTATCTTTGTCATTTTTGCATTATTCAGTTACCCGAGATTTGTCTTTATTTTCATTTATGTTTAAAGTAAATATATTAAAGTTTAATTGTTCATACTTTGTGTTTTACGTGTTCCTCCCTCTACCTTACCACAGACAACAGGCAAGCTGTCTATCTTTTTTTTGTAAGTGTGACCAGGCATTGACACCTGCCATTGGAGGACTGCCAAACATCAACACTCCAACACTTTCCCGTCACAATAAATAAATATATATATATATATATATATATATATATATATATATATATATATATATATATGTATATATATATGTATATATATAATATATATATATATATATATATATATATATATATATATTATATATATATATTATATATATATATATATATACACAATGGGTATAAGTTAAAGGGCAGACTTGTAACTGCAGACGGCCTATTGGCCCATATTTCTTGATGCTTCTATATTGGAGCGGAGTCTTGAAGTGGGTATAGAATATAGTTGTGCGTTAATTGGCTGTTGATTGCTGGTGTTGACTTCTAGATGTGTAGTGCCTCGCAGATGTCAAGCCACCTGCTGTCGCTGTATCTATCAATGATTTCTGTGATGTTTGCTAAGATTTCTCTGGTGATGGTTTGGTTGTGGAAGAGATTATATGTTCCTTAATGGAGCCCTATTGCTTATGCATCGTTAAACGCCTGGAAAGAGATGTTGTTGTCTTGCCTATATACTGAGTTTTTTTTAGGCTTACAGTCCTCAAGAGGGCATTTAAAGGCATAGACGACGTTGGTCTCTTTTAGAGCGTTCTGCTCAGTGTCTGGAGAGTTTCTCATGAGTAGGCTGGCCGTTTTCTTGGTTTTATAGTAAATCGTCAGTTGTATCTTCTGATTTTTGTCTGTACCTACCTTGAGGATACCTTGAGGTGCTTCCGGGGCTTATCGTCCCCGCGGCCCGGTCATCGACCAGGCCTCCTGGTTGCTGGACTGATCAACCAGGCTGTTGGACGCGGCTGCTCGCAGCCTGACGTATGAGTCACAGCCTGGTTGATCAGGTATCCTTTGGAGGTGCTTATCCAGTTCTCTCTTGAACACTGTGAGGGGTTTGCCAGTTATGTCCCTTATGTGTAGTGGAAGCGTGTTGAACAGTCTCGGGCCTCTGATGTTGATAGAGTTCTCTCTCAGAGTACCAGTTGCACCTCTGCTTTTCAACGGGGGTATTCTGCACATCCTGCCATGTCTTCTGGTCTCATGTGATGTTATTTCTGTGTGCAGGTTTGGGACCAGCCCCTCTAATATTTTCCACGTGTAAATTATTATGTATCTCTCCCGCCTGCGCTCAAGGGAATACAGATTTAGGCTCTTTAGTCGGTCCCAATAGTTTAGATGTTTTACCGAGTGGATTCTAGCAGTAAAGGATCTCTGCACGCTCTCCAGGTCAGCAATTTCACCAGCAGTGAAAGGGGCTGTCATTGTGCAGCAGTACTCCACTCTAGAGAGCACAAGCGTTTTGAAAAGTGTCATCATCATCGGTATAGCATCTCTAGTGTGAAAAGTTCTTGTTATCCAACCTGTCATTTTTCTTGCAGTTGTGACGGCTACTTTATTGTGTTCTTTAAAGGTAAGGTCTTCCGACATGAGTACACCCAGATCCTTTACATTGCCTTTTCGTTCTATGTTATGATTTGCCTGAGTTTTGTACGTGGTTTCCGTTTTTATATTTTCATTTTTTCCATAGCGCATGAGCTGGAACTTGTCTTCGTTAAACACCATATTATTTTCTGTAGCCCATAGAAAGACCTGATCTACATCTGACTGGAGGTTCGCCGTGTCCTCTATGTTGCCTACTCTCATGAAGATCCTAGTGTCATCTGCAAAGGATGATACAGTGCTATAGGTTGTGTTCTTGTCTATGTCCGATATGAGGATGAGAAAAGTACTGGAGCAAGCACAGTACCCTGGGGGACTGAGCTCTTAACGGTTGACGGGTTGGATTTTATTTTGTTGACTATTACACATTGGGTTCTGTTGGTCAGGAAATTGTAGATCCATCTGCCTACTTTTCCGGTAATTCCTTTTGAGCGCATTTTATGGGCAATAACACCATGGTCACATTTATCAAAAGCTTTTGCGAAATCTGTGTAAATTACATCAGCGTTTTGTTTGTCTTCCATAGCATCTAATGCCATATCATAGTGGTCCAGCAACTGCGACAGGCAAGAGCGCCCTGTTCTGAAACCATGTTGTCCGGGGTTATGGAGATGCTGTGATTCCATGTATTTTGTGATCTTACTTCTTAGCACTCTCTCAAAATTTTTATGATGTGCGATGTTAGTGCTATCGGTCTGTAATTTTTTGCCTCTGCCTTATTTCCTCCTTTATGAAGTGGTGCTATCTCTGCTGTTTTTAGTATATCAGGAATAACGCCAGTATCTAGGCTTTGTCTCCACAGAATGTGAAGGGCCTGCGATAGTGGTTTTTTACAGTTCTTGATGAATATGGAGTTCCAAGAATCCGGGCCTGGTGCGGAGTGCATAGGCATACTGTTTATGGCTTCTTCAAAATCCAGTGGGGATAGGGTGACGTCTGATATATGATTTGATGTTGGTATCATATCCATGAAAAATTCATTTGGGTTATCGATCTTTAGTGCGTTTAATGGCTCGCTGAAGACAGAGTCGTATTGCTTCCTCAGTAGCTCGCTCATTTCTTTGTTGTCATCGGTGAAAGTTCCATCTTCCTTTCGCAGGGGCCCGATACTAGATGTGGTTTTTGATCTTGATTTTGCATAGGAGAAAAAATATTTCGGGTTTCTCTCTATTTCACTGATGGCCTTTTGCTCTCTTTCCCTCTCCTGCGTTTTGTATGATTCTTGTAGCTTGAGTTCAATTTTTCCTATTTCGCTACCTAACCTTCTTCGCCGTTCCTGAGATAGGGTGCGACTCTCAAGTTGTACCGCGATTCGTTTTCTTCGCCTATATAGGGAACGACGTTCTCGTTCCAATCTGCATCTCTTCCTCTTTTTTCTTAGGGGGATGCGGTTTGTACATATTTCTAGTGCTACTGAGCTTATTTTTTCCAGGCACTGGTTCAGGTTCGCATTTCCTAGCTGTTCTTCCCAGTTTATTTCTGTGAAGTCCTGGTTTATTTGCTCCAGTTTATCTGTTTATTATTGAGTTGT
>WNGS01008884.1:31350-49436 GCA_020271785.1 Procambarus virginalis
CATAATGTTATCTTCCTCATATGTCACCCATAATGTTATCTTCCTCATATGTCACCCATAATGTTATCTTCCTCATATTCACACATAATGTTATCTTCCTCATATGTCACACATAATGTTATCTTCCACATATGTCACCCATAATGTTATCTTCCTCCTATGTCACACATAATGTTATCTTCCACATATGTCACCCATTATGTTAATTCCCATATGTCACCCATAATGTTATCTTCCTTTGTAACGGGCTCACAAACAATGTTATCTTAACCACCATAACATCCTCCAGTACCACGTGAACCACTGATAACAATTCGTGCTAATTCACACGCTGTGTTCGAGATCCCAATGCCGCGAGGTCACATCCCACTGCAGCTGGAACGTGAACTGTTGACCAGCTTCCCAAATATGTTTTTCTCTTCTGAGTACTTTCGTTATTCGTGTGAGAGTAACTAGTCAATGGCCCGAAGGAAACACAGCTGACTGCGGTTGAATCTTTTTTTTCTAACTTCTAGTTAATTCGAAGAATTACTTCGTCAGTTACAATACTCAACAACGGGTGTTGTTTATGAATTTATTCGTCAACGTATTGTGGTACTGTGTCCAAGACGAAACAATTGGTGTTTTTCTAACATCTCACACATATGTTCTTTGATTGTATATGTACAAGTTATCTCCTTTCACGGTATCAATATTCTAGAGATTGTGATAGCAAGGAAATATGTTAGCTGTTATATTGTAATTTATTGGAGAATAACTGTTATAATGGTTATCGCACATCTGGTAACACGACCCTTATTCTCGTATAGTGTAAACATCGGCCACGTGGTCTGGGTTACGTATTGTAAACATCGGCCACGTGGTCTGGGTTACGTAATGTAAACATCGGCGACGTGGTCTGGGTTACGTATTGTAAACATCGGCCACGTGGTCTGGGTTACGTATTGTAACATCCGCCACGTGGTCTGGGTTACGTAATGTAAACATCGGCCACGTGGTCTGGGTTACGTAATGTAAACATCGGCCACGTGGTCTGGGTTACGTATTGTAAACATCGGCCACGTGGTCTGGGTTACGTATTGTAAACATCGGCCACGTGGTCTGGGTTACGTAATGTAAACATCGGCCACGTGGTCTGGGTTACGTAATGTAAACATCGGCCACGTGGTCTGGGTTACGTATGTAAACATCGGCCACGTGGTCTGGGTTACGTAATGTAAACATCGGCCACGTGGTCTGGGTTACGTATTGTAAACATCGGCCACGTGGTCTGGGTTACGTATTGTAAACATCGGCCACGTGGTCTGGGTTACGTAATGTAAACATCGGCCACGTGGTCTGGGTTACGTATGTAAACATCGGCCACGTGGTCTGGGTTACGTATTGTAAACATCGGCCACGTGGTCTGGGTTACGTAATGTAAACATCGGCCACGTGGTCTGGGTTACGTATTGTAAACATCGGCCACGTGGTCTGGGTTACGTATTGTAAACATCGGCCACGTGGTCTGGGTTACGTAATGTAAACATCGGCCACGTGGTCTGGGTTACGTATTGTAAACATCGGCCACGTGGTCTTGGTTACGTAATGTAAACATCGGCCACGTGGTCTGGGTTACGTATTGTAAACATCGGCCACGTGGTCTGGGTTACGTATTGTAAACATCGGCCACGTGGTCTGGGTTACGTAATGTAAACATCGGCCACGTGGTCTGGGTTACGTATTGTAAACATCGGCCACGTGGTCTGGGTTACGTATTGTAAACATCGGCCACGTGGTCTGGGTTACGTATTGTAAACATCGGCCACGTGGTCTGGGTTACGTATTGTAAACATCGGCCACGTGGTCTGGGTTACGTATGTAAACATCGGCCACGTGGTCTGGGTTACGTAATGTAAACATCGGCCACGTGGTCTGGGTTACGTATTGTAAACATCGGCCACGTGGTCTGGGTTACGTATTGTAAACATCGGCCACGTGGTCTGGGTTACGTAATGTAAACATCGGCCACGTGGTCTGGGTTACGTAATGTAAACATCGGCCACGTGGTCTGGGTTACGTATTGTAAACATCGGCCACGTGGTCTGGGTTACGTAATGTAAACATCGGCCACGTGGTCTGGGTTACGTATTGTAAACATCGGCCACGTGGTCTGGGTTACGTAATGTAAACATCGGCCACGTGGTCTGGGTTACGTATTGTAAACATCGGCCACGTGGTCTGGGTTACGTATTGTAAACATCGGCCACGTGGTCGGTTACGTAATGTAAACATCGGCCACGTGGTCTGGGTTACGTATTGTAAACATCGGCCACGTGGTCTTGGTTACGTAATGTAAACATCGGCCACGTGGTCTGGGTTACGTATTGTAAACATCGGCCACGTGGTCTGGGTTACGTATTGTAAACATCGGCCACGTGGTCTGGGTTACGTAATGTAAACATCGGCCACGTGGTCTGGGTTACGTATTGTAAACATCGGCCACGTGGTCTGGGTTACGTATTGTAACATCGGCCACGTGGTCTGGGTTACGTATTGTAAACATCGGCCACGTGGTCTGGGTTACGTATTGTAAACATCGGCCACGTGGTCTGGGTTACGTATTGTAAACATCGGCCACGTGGTCTGGGTTACGTAATGTAAACATCGGCCACGTGGTCTGGGTTACGTATTGTAAACATCGGCCACGTGGTCTGGGTTACGTATTGTAAACATCGGCCACGTGGTCTGGGTTACGTATGTAAACATCGGCCACGTGGTCTGGGTTACGTATTGTAAACATCGGCCACGTGGTCTGGGTTACGTAATGTAAACATCGGCCACGTGGTCTGGGTTACGTATTGTAAACATCGGCCACGTGGTCTGGGTTACGTAATGTAAACATCGGCCACGTGGTCTGGGTTACGTATTGTAAACATCGGCCACGTGGTCTGGGTTACGTATTGTAAACATCGGCCACGTGGTCTGGGTTACGTATTGTAAACATCGGCCACGTGGTCTGGGTTACGTATTGTAAACATCGGCCACGTGGTCTGGGTTACGTATTGTAAACATCGGCCACGTGGTCTGGGTTACGTATTGTAAACATCGGCCACGTGGTCTGGGTTACATATTGTAAACATCGGCCACGTGTTCTGGGTTACGTATTGTAAACATCCGCCACGTGGTCTGGGTTACGTATTGTAAACATCGGCCACGTGGTCTGGGTTACGTATTGTAAACATCGGCCACGTGGTCTGGGTTACGTATTGTAAACATCGGCCACGTGGTCTGGGTTACGTAATGTAAACATCGGCCACGTGATCTGGGTTAAGTTCCGGTTTAAACTTGTAATAGTAACAGTGAATATTTTCCACACTTGCTGCCTTCACCTTGTGTGTTCTTGCTTGCTGCTGCCTTCACCTTGTGTGTTCTTGCTTGCTGCTGCCTTCACCCAGTGTGTTCTTGCTTGTTGCTGCCTTCACCTTGTGTGTCTTGCTTGCTGCTGCCTTCACCCTGTGTGTTCTTGCTTGCTGCTGCCTTCACCCTGTGTGTTCTTGCTTGCTGCCTTCACCCTGTGTGTTCTTGCTTGCTGCTGCCTTCACCCTGTTTGTTCTTGCTTGCTGCATTCACCCTGTGTGTTCTTGCTTGCTGCTGCCTTCACCCTGTGTGTTCTTGCTTGCTGCTGCCTTCACCCTGTGTGTTCTTGCTTGCTGCTGCCTTCACCCTGTGTGTTCTTGCTTGCTGCCTTCACCCTGTGTGTTCTTGCTTGCTGCTGCCTTCACCCTGTTTGTTCTTGCTTGCTGCATTCACCCTGTGTGTTCTTGCTTGCTGCTGCCTTCACCCTGTGTGTTCTTGCTTGCTGCTGCCTTCACCCTGTGTGTTCTTGCTTGCTGCATTCACCCTGTGTGTTCTTGCTTGCTGCTGCCTTCACCCTGTGTGTTCTTGCTAGCTGCCTTCACCCTATGTTTTCTTGCTTGCTGCTGCCTTCACCCTGTGTGTTCTTGCTTGCTGCCTTCACCCTGTGTGTTCTTGCTTGCTGCCTTCACCTTGTGTGTTCTTGCTTGCTGCCTTCACCCTGTGTTCTTGCTTGCTGCCTTCACCCTGTGTTCTTGCTTGCTGCCTTCACCCTGTGTTCTTGCTTGCTGCCTTCACCCTGTGTTCTTGCTTGCTGCCTTCACCCTGTGTTCTTGCTTGCTGCCCTCACCTTGTGTGTTCTTGTTTGCTGCCTTAACCTTGTGTGTTCTTGCTTGCTGCCTTCACCCTGTGTTCTTGCTTGCTGCCTTCACCCTGTGTTCTTGCTTGCTGCCCTCACCTGTGTGTTCTTGTTTGCTGCCTTAACCTTGTGTGTTCTTGCTTGCTGCCTTCACCTTGTGTGTTCTTGCTTGCTACCTTCACCCTGTGTTCTTGCTTGCTGCCTTCACCCTGTGTTCTTGCTTGCTACCTTCACCCTGTGTTCTTGCTTGCTGCCCTCACCTTGTGTGTTCTTGTTTGCTGCCTTAACCTTGTGTGTTCTTGCTTGCTGCCTTCACCTTGTGTGTTCTTGCTTGCTGCCTTCACCTTGTGTGTTCTTGCTTGCTACCTTCACCCTGTGTTCTTGCTTGCTGCCCTCACCTTGTGTGTTCTTGTTTGCTGCCTTAACCTTGTGTGTTCTTGCTTGCTGCCTTCACCCTGTGTGTTCTTGCTTGCTGCCTTCACCCTGTGTTCTTGCTTGCTGCCTTTACCCTGTGTGTTCTTGCTTGCTGCCTTCACTCTGTGTGTTCTTGCTTGCTGCCTTCACCCTGTGTGTTCTTGCTTGCTGCCTTCACCCTGTGTGTTCTTGCTTGCTGCCTTCACCCTGTGTGTTCTTGCTTGCTACATTCACCCTGTGTGTTCTTGCTTGCTGCCTTCACCCTGTGTGTTCCCGCTTCCCTGGCTTGTCTCCTATGGTACAGGTGTCCTTTGTCACCTGCGCCTCACATTTGGCCAATGTCTTGTGTACCAGTAAGGCGGCACCTGAGAAGGTACTTGAGGTGCTACTTGAGGTGTCACCTGTGGAGGCACTTGATGTGGTACTTGAGGCGGCACCAAGGAGTAGCAACTCCAGTACTCTCCTAGACTAGGTAGAATTATAGGTGTTTTTCTCTCTTTCGGAGATGTTTGCTAGCTTTTCCGACTTACCCTGGGAATCAGCACACCTGCACGCCCACACGGATACACACACACACACACACACACACACACACACACACACACACACACACACACACACACACACACACACACACACACACACACACACACACACACACACACACACACTCACACACACATGCATACACACGCACACACATGCATACACACGCACACCCACGTGTACACACGCACATACGTATACACACACAGATAAACAGCACAAACATATAAACATTCACTAACCCAAACACCACACACGGATGCACTTACGACATAAACATAAGACACCACAGTCAAATTTGCAATAGAATGGAAGAAACTGCAAAGGGCCTATTGGCCCATATTTCTTGATGCTTCTATATTGGTGCGGAGTCTTGAAGTGGGAAAAATATAGTTGTGCATTAATTGGCTGTTGATTGCTGGTGTTGACTTTTGATGTGTAGTGCCTCGCAGATATGAAGTCTCCTGCTATCGCTGTATCTATCGATGATTTCTGTGTTTTTTGTTAAGACTTCTCTGGTGATGGTCTGGTTGTGGGAGAAGATTATATGTTCCTTAATGGAGCCCTGTTGCTTATGCATCGTTAATCGCCTAGAAAGAGATGTTGTTGTCTTGCCTATATACTGAGTTCTTTGAGGCTTACAGTCCCCAAGTGGGCATTTGAAGGCATAGACGACATTGGTCTCTTTTAAAGCGTTCTGCTTTGTGTCTGGAGAGTTTCTCATGAGTAGGTTGGCCGTTTTTTTGGTTTTAAAGCAAATCGTCAATTCTGATTTTTATCTGAAGGGATAACGTTCCTATTAACAATATCTTTCAGGACCCTTTCCTTCGTTTTATGAGCTGTGGAAAAGAAGTTCCTGTAAAATAGTCTAATAGGGGGTATAGGTGTTGTGTTAGTTGTCTCTTCAGAGGTTGCATGGCGTTTCACCTTCCTTCTTATGATGTCTTCAACGAAACCATTGGAGAAGCCGGGTCGTCGACATAAGCGTTAACAACACTCCTCTTGTACCTGTCTTGGCAGTCACTGTTGGCATTTAGGCACATTCCTATGTTTGTTTCCTTAGTGTAGACTGCAGTGTGGAAACCTCCGCTCCTTTCCATGATTGTTACATCTAGAAAGGGCAGCTTCCCATCCTTCTCCATCTCGTAAGTGAAACGCAACACAGAATTCTGCTCAAAGGCCTCCTTTGTCTGACATCAGGTATGTCTGACATCTGACATCTGACATCAGGATGTCTGACATCAGGTACCTGTGTAAAAATGTCGTCAACATACCTGCAGTATACGGCCGGTTTTAAGTTCATGTCGACTAAGACCTTTTGCTCGATGGTACCCATGTAGAAGTTCGCAAACAGGACACCTAGGGGAGAACCCATGGCGACCCCATCTACTTGCTTATACATGTGCCCATCCAGGCTCAAGAAGGGTGCCTCTTTAGTACAAGCTTGGAGTAGTTTCCTTAGAATGTTTTCTGGTATGTCAAGAGGAGTACAGGCCGGATCACGATACACTCTGTCTGCTATCATCCCGATTGTTTCATCCACAGTTACGTTGGTAAACAGTGATTCTACGTCCAACGAGGCTCTTATCCCTGTGGCCTGTGTTCCCTGCAGTAAGTCAACAAATTCCTTTGGAGACTTCAGGCTGAAGGCTCAAGGGACATAAGGAGTCAGCAAGCCATTGAGTCGCTTCGCCAGTCTGTACGTGGGTGTGGGTATCTGGCTGATGATTGGCCGAAGTGGGTTTCCAGGCTTATGTGTCTTGACATTTCCATACGCATATCCAGGTTAATATTCCCCAATAATCTTTGGCAGGTGGAGTCCGGATTTCTTGGCGTTCACAGTTTTGATCAATTAGTTGACATTTGCTTTCAATTCGGCTGTAGTGTCCTTCGTTACCCTTTGGAATTTAGTTTGGGCAGAGAGTATAATGTTCATTTTCGCCAGATATTCGTCTTTTTTAAGAATGACGTATATTGGCGACTTGTCACTTCTCCTGACGACAATCTCCTTGATACTCACGAAGGCTCTTAGCTGCCGCTTTGAGCTCGGACCTTATGTCCCTTGCGCCTTCAGCCTGAAGTCTCCAAAGGAATTTGTTGATTTACTGCAGGGAACACGGGCCACAGGGATAAGAGCCATCACCAAAGAAATCTTAGCACAGAACACAGAAATCATCGATAGATACAACGATAGCAGGCGGCTTGACATTGCGAGCCACTACACATCAAGAAGTCACACCAGCAATCAACAGCCAATTAATGCACAACTATATTCTACCCACTTCAAGACTCCGCTCCAATATAGAAGCATCAAGAAATATGGGTCAATAGGCCCTTTGCAGTTACTTTCATCCTTACCTTCAATTTACTTAATTAATACCCAATTAACACCCATTGTTTCGTGTTCTGTCCCGTGTTGAAAGTTTTTGTTCACCTCATCCAAAACTGTTGTAACATATCACCTCACCCAAAATGCGGGTATAAAATGAAAGCTGTAAGAACTCTGTTAGTGTTTGCAGGTTATAGTTGTGTGCGTGTAAACTAAAAGTCTTTGAAAATGTAATAAGTTAATACGAAACGCGTTCAAGTGTCGCAGAATAGGTGTCTCAAGTGTCAAGAATAGGGGTGGTAGGAGAAGTAAATATCAAAGTGTTCAGTGAGGATCCACAAGGTCTTCTCTGAGTACTCATTATTTTCTTCTCCGAGGCTATGGGTCCCTACACTTGCACCAGAGGTGGTACCCTTTATAGTTTTTGGAAATATATATATATATATATATATATATTATATATATATATATATATATAAATATATATATATATATATATATATATATATATATATATATATATATATATATATATATATAACTGAAAACTCACACCCCAGAAGTGACTCGAACCCATACTCCCAGGAGCAACGCAAATGGTATGTACAGGGACGCCTTAAACCACTTGACCATCACGACCGGACATAAGGAAGTGATAGCCGAGGCTATATGAACCACTTCCCCGCCGGCACTCGGATGGTAATCTTGGGCATAGCATTTTATCAAATCACCTCATTTTTTGGGGCAACACGTGAGGAACACAAATGCAAACAAGCCTGAATGGTCCCCAGGACTAGATACAACTGAAAACTCACACCCCAGAAGTGACTCGAACCCATACTCCCAGGAGCAACGCAACTGGTATGTACAGGGACGCCTTAAACCACTTGACCATCACGACCGGACATAAGGAAGTGATAGCCGAGGCTATATGAACCACTTCCCCGCCGGCACTCGGATGGTAATCTTGGGCATAGCATTTTATCAAATCACCTCATTTTTTGGGGCAACACGTGAGGAACACAAATGCAAACAAGCCTGAATGGTCCCCAGGACTAGATACAACTGAAAACTCACACCCCAGAAGTGACTCGAACCCATACTCCCAGGAGCAACGCAACTGGTATGTACAGGGACGCCTTAAACCACTTGACCATCACGACCGGACATAAGGAAGTGATAGCCGAGGCTATATGAACCACTTCCCCGCCGGCACTCGGATGGTAATCTTGGGCATAGCATTTTATCAAATCACCTCATTTTTTGGGGCAACACGTGAGGAACACAAATGCAAACAAGCCTGAATGGTCCCCAGGACTAGATACAACTGAAAACTCACACCCCAGAAGTGACTCGAACCCATACTCCCAGGAGCAACGCAACTGGTATGTACAGGGACGCCTTAAACCACTTGACCATCACGACCGGACATAAGGAAGTGATAGCCGAGGCTATATGAACCACTTCCCCGCCGGCACTCGGATGGTAATCTTGGGCATAGCATTTTATCAAATCACCTCATTTTTTGGGGCAACACGTGAGGAACACAAATGCAAACAAGCCTGAATGGTCCCCAGGACTAGATACAACTGAAAACTCACACCCCAGAAGTGACTCGAACCCATACTCCCAGGAGCAACGCAACTGGTATGTACAGGGACGCCTTAAACCACTTGACCATCACGACCGGACATAAGGAAGTGATAGCCGAGGCTATATGAACCACTTCCCCGCCGGCACTCGGATGGTAATCTTGGGCATAGCATTTTATCAAATCACCTCATTTTTTGGGGCAACACGTGAGGAACACAAATGCAAACAAGCCTGAATGGTCCCCAGGACTAGATACAACTGAAAACTCACACCCCAGAAGTGACTCGAACCCATACTCCCAGGAGCAACGCAACTGGTATGTACAGGGACGCCTTAAACCACTTGACCATCACGACCGGACATAAGGAAGTGATAGCCGAGGCTATATGAACCACTTCCCCGCCGGCACTCGGATGGTAATCTTGGGCATAGCATTTTATCAAATCACCTCATTTTTTGGGGCAACACGTGAGGAACACAAATGCAAACAAGCCTGAATGGTCCCCAGGACTAGATACAACTGAAAACTCACACCCCAGAAGTGACTCGAACCCATACTCCCAGGAGCAACGCAAATGGTATGTACAGGGACGCCTTAAACCACTTGACCATCACGACCGGACCATTCCTGGGGACCATTCAGGCTTGTTTGCATTTGTGTTCCTCACGTGTGCCCCAAAAAATGAGGTGATTTGATAAAATGCTATGCCCAAGATACCATCCGAGTGCCGGCGGGGAAGTGGTTCATATAGCCTCGGCTATCACTTCCTTATGTCCGGTCGTGATGGTCAAGTGGTTTAAGGCGTCCCTGTACATACCATTTGCGTGCTCCTGGGGAGTATGGGTTCGAGTCACTTCTGGGGTGTGAGTTTTCAGTTGTATCTAGTCCTGGGGACCATCAGGCTTGTTTGCATATATATATATATATATATATATATATATATATATAAAATTCTATGATCCTGAAGAGATTCGAACCTGTAAGGGCAGGGATCCCCACTGGCTATAACAACCGCTAACAATACCATCAATTGCCTTATAAATATTGGCTGAACCTGGAAATCAAATGTTACCATACAAACACCATAACCAACCAACAGCCGGCGGTGTTGCCGCACCACCGGCAACACTGGTGGTGCGTTTAGGGCACAGTCTTTCATCAAATTCTGCCGCATGCGGGGATCGTGCTGTGGGATGTGTGCCCAACATGGTCATTCCGGATTGGCACAAGAGAGACGAGTGTCAACTGACAGTACCAATAGTGAACCCCAACGACGATTTTCTGCACATCATCTGGACCCAAAACTATTATTTTTTCAGTTTTTCTTTTTATAACAAAAATATATTGAACTCAAGTATGGAAATTAAAAATATAGATTAATACGTATATAACAAACGAATTTTAGTTAAGTTGTACAGAACTGAGGACTATCAGCATATTTAAGTTAGGTGAATTAGTAAGTTTGCTTGGGGGCTTAAAATATACAAAAATCATCACATAGGTGTTGAATTGAATGTATATATTAATGTAAAAGATATATTTTTACCTTGAAAATAATCTTTGAGGGAAATGGGCTCATTTGGCAACTGCTAAAAAACAAATTTGGATGATATATTCACTGAAGCAAGAGGAACAAACCATTATTCTAATCTGATGTAAAAAAGAATACATTAAGCAGGTTAAACTTTCATATTTCATTACCGAGTTGTGGGAGAAAGAATCCTGGTTAATTTGCAAAGTAAATTTGCAGCTTGAGTAAGGCGGTTCTCTGATGCAGTAAGATCTATGCTAATTACCTCCCTGCTTCTCCTTCCCACACACACACACACACACACACCACACACACCGCGCGCGCACGCTCCTTCCCCCCCCCCACAAACGCACACACACACACACACACACACACACACCACACACACACACACACACACACACACACCACACACACACACAATACACACCACACACACACACATACACACACACACATACACAGTGAAGCTGGAAAAAGTTCAGAGATATGCCACTAGGCTAGTCCCAGAACTAAGAGGCATGAGTTATGAAGAAAGCAAATTTTTCCTGACTTCACATATTTTTTCCAAAAAAATTCTTATGAAATGATAAATTAGTTCATTTCATAATGTTTAGGTTAATCTGTTTATATGATATTAAGATAATATATAGAATGATAACCAATACTTACATTTTGTGAGGAAAGAATATGATAAGCTTCAAACCTTTCATCTAGGGAATAGATAATTCAATTCTATCCATTTTTCTTCGTTTGAGTATGGCAGTCAGATGCTCTTCAACTTGATCGTCCTTCAGGAGGTATGGCTCCATAGCAATCCCAGATTATAGTTATCATTGGTATCATTACGTTCAGTATGGCAGTCAGAATTGTCCTTTGAGGTATGGCTCCACAAGCAATTCTCTTTTCCACGTGTCCAAAATGTCCAAACGTTACAATCATACAAAATTCCAACGTATTAAAGTGTAATACTTTCCCTATTTCACTGTTAAAACTGGAGGTAACAAGGGCTCATCTTGGCCCCGCCTTCAAATGAACAGGCTAAGAGTTACATTCACCAATATATATACTGTCAGAATGTTATGACGTCATTTCAACTTAAAAGATCATTATGATATTATATTTATAACAACATTAATTTGCAACGTAGGCGATATGTTTTATATTTTATTGAATTTAAGAAGAAAATCATCTGAAATATTTGGTCATGTTCTAAAATCTTTAATATCAAAATTATCTTTATAAAATCGTTATTTAGAAACTTGTGATGAGAAGTAACATCTTTTGCCACTCTTTTCCAATACTTAGTAAATATATTGAACTGCTAACCACTCTATTTTATTAAAAAACTTTAAGATTTTTAATTATTTGTTTTATTGATTCAAATTTCTCAAAAAATTATATTATAATTTCTAAATAAAATTCTCCAAACAAAGTTTTTACCGAATTTATACATTTTTTTTTTAAATCTTATGAAAATATAAATATGTTCATTTAATTTCATTTTATATAACGAAATCTGTATTGGTTGATTAAATGGGTAAAGGGAAAGGAGTCAACTTCCAAATAATGAAAAGGTATTTGCTTTTTCTCTAGCAACAACGAGACACAACTCCCCACCTTAATCTCCCCCGCCCCCCATTTCCGTCTGTGATATCTACTCCACCACTTATCGTCCTCTCCCATCTCCACCGTGAGAGGAGCACCCAGAGCCCTCGTCAGACCTTCAGTTTGTGGCTCCAGTGTAACTCATCTACACGTGCTACACCCACTCCCAGCCACACACACCTACCGCTCCACAACACATTCAGTATCCATCTATCTTTTGACCACTCAGTAAGCAACACATTGGTCGTCCTACTTCTGGAGGATTCACAGTAAGATTAAAGATTTATTATTATTATTATTATTATTATTATTATTATTATTATTATTATTATTATTATTATTATTATTATTATTATTATTATCCTTTCGTCATATAAATATAATCCATTTGATTATTAAATTTGAAATTTAATTTTCCAATATTGAATGGGACTTTTTACCTCATTTTACTCTGAAATGATATACTTTCAATATGAAATAAGCGATTTTTCTAATAAATTATGGTATTTTTTTTCAGTTAAAGATGATGTGTTGTTCATTATGCTCAGATTCAATAACTCAATGACTATCCCATTTGGCGTTCATAATGGATTTACAGAAGAACAAAAAAAAAACAAAAAAAAAACAAAAAAAAAGGGGGAAAAGAAAGATTATGATATGAAAACAATGGGGGAAAAGAAAGATTATGATATGAAAACAATAACTGATATTGATCTAAGAATTGTGTTTATAGAAAATAGAAAATATGATAAAGATTTAGATGTTTATTACCAATTATCCTTTTTTTAAACACATTTTACATCAATATCAGTTTTCAAAATCTCTCTCTAGATAACAGGAAATGGCTTAAGGATTATTTACTTGATGACAATAAATCAATTTCCTTCATACGAATTACGGATTTAATTCGTATGAAAGCTAACTCATTAAATAATGATAAACTCAAATTGGTGGCTGTACTATTTGAAAGTATTATCATTAAGTCAAGTAATGATGAAATTGATTAATAAAATGTAAATGTTTAAATCACAAACATCCAAAATTCGACCCTTGAGCCATATTTTTGAGCCAAATTCTGGCTCTGTACGTATTCGCAGTTTTAAATTAAGATTTTTATGCTGAAAGTATGCCAATTACTGAAAGCGGCGATATATCACATTTAGCCCAAACCCTCCCTGCAGTTTTCAAAATATCCAAAACATCCCAAGTTCGACGATTGAGCCATATTTTAGAGCCAAATTCTGGCTCTCTGCACGTATTCGCAGTTTGAATTTACGAATTTTTGTACCGAAAATATGCCAATTACTGAGAGCGGCGATGGGTCACATTTTGCCCAAACCCACCCTGCAGGTTCAACGGGTCAACGGCGAAAGTAAGCCTGTAGTGAACGAATTGACTACATATACGATATATATGATGCAAACTCGTATTTAATTGCAAATTCAACCATTCGTACCTCGTTAAAATAGTGAGTAATATATTGATCATGAGAGAAACCCTGTTTTTATTGCATATTTCGACGTTTCAGCCGCATTACAGCTGATGCTGAGGAGGCAACGGCAACTTGTCTGATTAGAGCTAAAACAGCTCTAATGCGGCTGAAACGTCGAAATATGCAATAAAAACAAGGTTTCTCTCCTAATCAATGTCCTACTCGTTACTTTACCGAGATACAAATGGTTGATTGAAAATAATGTATTTAATGTGAATTTGCAATTAATTACGCGTATACATCAGATTTGTCGCATATGTAATGAATTATTAACAATAAACTGACAATCCGTATCCAAGGAGAGAAACCCTGATTTTATTGCATATTTCGACGTTTCAGCTGCATTAGAGCTGTTTTTGCAGTACATCTTCTTTCTGTAACATACACGGAAAATCTGGAACATTTTAGTTAATTCTAATGAAAACACATTGATATGTGTGATTTGAACGAATAATGGACTATCTCGTNTTACCGTTGGACCTCCTCCAGTCTCCGGCAATGTTCTGGCACAGAGAAAGCTCCAACGGGTAAACGGCGGGGAGTAAGCCCCCGCTCTCGCATGTTGTGAACGAATTCACTACATATATTCAATCAACCAATAGTACCGTGTTAAAATAGCGAGTAATTATTGATCATGAGAGAAACCTGTTTTTATTGCATGTTTCGACGTTTCAGCCGCATTAGAGCTGATGCGGAGGAGGCAACGGCAACTTGTCTGATTAGAGCTAAAACCGCTCTAATCCGGCTGAAACGTCGAAATATGCAATAAAAACCGGGTTTCTCTCCTTATCAATATCTTTCTCGCTAATTAAACGAGGTACGAATGGTTAATTGAAATAATGTATTCAATGTAATTTGCAATCAATTACGCGTATACGTTAGATATGTCGCATATGTAATGAATTAATAACAATAAACTGACAATCCGTTTCCAAGGTGAGAAACTCTGATTTTATTGCAAATTTCGACGTTTCAGCGCATTAGAGCTGTTTTTGCAGTACATCTTCTTTCTGTAACATACACGGAAAATCTGGAACATTTTAGTTAATTCTAATGAGAACACATTGATTTATGTGACTTGAACGAATAATGGACTATATAGTCGTATTTCCCACGTTTATAATCATGTTTGTGACCCATCACTGCTCTCAGTAATTGGCATATTTTCGGTTGAAAAGTCGTAATTTCAAACTGCGAATATGTGCAGAGAGACCGAATTTGGCTCACAAATATGGCTCAAGCTTCGAATTTGGAATGTTTGGGATATATTGAAAACTGCAGGGTGGGTTTGGGCAAAATGTGACCCATCGCCGCTCTCAGTAATTGGCATATTTTCGGTATAAAAATTCGTAATTTCAAACTGCGAATACGTGCAGAGAGCCAGAATTTGGCTCCAAATATGGCTCAAGCGTCGAATTTGGGATGTTTGGGATATTTTGAAAACTGCAGGGAGGGTTTGGGCAAAATGCGATCCATCGCTGCTTTCAGTAATTGGCATATTTTCGGTATAAAAATCGTAATTTCAAACTGCGAATACGTGCAGAGAGCCAGAATTTGGCTCCAAAATATGGCTCAAGGGTCGAATTTGAGATGTTTCGGATATTTTGAAAACTGCAGGGGGGTTTGGGCAAAATGTGACCATCGCCGCTCTCAGTAATTGGCATATTTTCGGTATAAAATTCGTAATTTCAAACTGCGAATACGTGCAGAGAGCCAGAATTTGGCTCCAAAATATGGCTCAAGGGTCGAATTTGGGATGTTTGTGATAATTTAAAACTGCAGGGGGGGTTTGGGCAAAATGTGACCCATCGCCGCTCTCAGTAATTGGCATATTTTCGGTATAAAAATCGTAATTTCAAACTGCGAATACGTGCAGAGAGCCAGAATTTGGCTCCAAAATATGGCTCAAGCGTCGAATTTGGGATGTTTGGGATATTTTGAAAACTGCACGGAGGGTTTGGGCAAATGTGACCATCGCCGCTCTCAGTAATTGGCATATTTTCGGTATAAAATTCGTAATTTCAAACTGCGAATACGTGCAGAGAGCCAGAATTTGGCTCCAAAATATGGCTCAAGGTCGAATTTGGGATGTTTGGGATATTTTGAAAACTGCAGGGGGGTTTGGGCAAAATGCGACCCATCGCTGCTCTCAGTAATTGGCATATTTACGGTATAAAAATTCGTAATATCAAACTGCGAATAAATGCAGAGAGCCAGAATTTGGCTCCAAATATGGTTCAATCGTTGAATTTGGAATGTTTGGGATATTTTGAAAACTGCAGGGGGGGTTTGGGCAAAATGTGACCCATCGCCGCTCTCAGTAATTGGCATATTTTCGGTATAAAATTCGCAATTTCAAACTGCGAATACGTGCAGAGAGCCAGAATTTGGCTCCAAAATATGGCTCAAGGTCGAATTTGGGATGTTTGGCATATTTGAAAACTGCAGGGGGTTTGGGCAAATGTGATCCATCGCCGCTGCAGTAATTGGCATATTTTCGGTATAAAAAGTCGTAATTTCAAACTGCGAATACGTGCAGAGAGCCAGAATTTGGCTCAAAATATGGCTCAAGGGTCGAATTTGGGATGTTTGGATATATTTTAAAACTGCAGGGGGGTTTGGGCAAAATGTGACCATCGCCGCGATCAGTAATTGGCATATTTTCGGTATAAAATTCGTAATTTCAAACTGCGAATACGTGCAGAGAGCCAGAATTTGGCTCCAAAATATTGCAGAAGCGTCGAATTTGGGAAGTTTGGGATATTTTGAAAACTGCAGGGGGGAGGTTTGGGAAAAATGTGATCCATCGCCGCTTTCAGTAATGGCATATTTTCGGTATAAAATTCGTAATTTCAAACTGCGAATACGTGCAAAGAGCCAGAATTTGGCTCCAACATATGGCTCAAGGGTCGAATTTTGGACGTTTGGGATATTTTGAAAACTGCAGGGAGGGTATTCGCAGTTTTAAATTAAGACTTTTTATACCGAAAATATGTCAATTACTGAAAGCGGCGATGGATCACATTTTGCCCAAACCCTTCCTGCAGGTTTCAAAATATCTCAAACATCCCAAATGCGACGCTTGAGCCATATTTTGGAGCCAAATTCTGGCTCTCTGCCCGTATTCGCAGTTTGAAATTACGACTTTTTATACCGGAAATATGCCTATTACTGAGAGCGGCGATGGGTCACATTTTGCCCCCCCCCCCCTGCAGTTTTAAAATATATCACAAACATCCCAAATTCGACCCTTGACCCATATTTTGGAGCTAAATTCTGGCTCTCTGCACGTATTCGCAGTTTGAAATTACGAATTTTTATACCGAAAATATGCCAATTACTTAAAGCAGCGATGGATCACATTTTTCCCAAACCCTCCCTGCAGTTTTCAAAATATCCCAAAAATCCCAAATTCGACGCTTCAGCCATATTTTGGAGACAAATTCTGGCTCTCAGCACGTATTCGCAGTTTGAAATTACGATATTTTATACCGAAATTATGCCAATTACTGAGAGCGGCGATGGGTCACATTTTGCCCGAACCCCCCCTTGCAGTTTTCAAAATATCCGAAACATCCCAAATTCGACCCTTGAACCATATTTTGGAGCCAAATTCTGGCTCTCTGCATGTATTCGCAGTTTGAAATTACGACTTTTATACCGAAAATATGCCAATTACTGAAATCAGCGAGGGATCGCATTTTGCCCAAACCCTCCCTGCAGTTTTCAAAATATCACAAACATCCCAAATTCGACGCTTGAACCATATTTTGGAGCCAAATTCTGGCTCTCTGCACGTATTCGCAGTTTTAAATTACAAATTTTTATACCGAAAATATGCCAATTACTGAGAGCGGCGATGGGTCATATTTTGTCTAAATCCCCACTGCAGTTTTCAAAATATCCCAAACATTCCAAATTCGACGAATGAACCATATTTTGGAGGCAAATTATGGCTCTCTGCACTTATTCGCAGTTTGAATTACGACTTTTTATACCGTAAATATGCCAATTACTGAGAGCAGCGATGGGTCGCATTTTGCCCAAACCCCCCTGCAGTTTTAAAATATATCAGAATCATCCCAAATTCGACCTTGAGCCATATTTTGGAGCAAATTCTGGTCTCAGCACGTATTCGCAGTTTTAAATTACGATTTTTTATACCGAAAATATGCCAATTACTGAGACGCGGCGATGGGTCACATTTTGCCCAAACCCCCTGCAGTTTTCAAAATATCCAAAACATCCCAAATTCGACCTTGAGCCATATTTTGGAGCCAAATTCTGGCTCTTGCACGTATTCGCAGTTTGAAATTACGAATTTTTATACCGAAAATATGCCAATTACTGAGCGGCGATGGGTCACATTTTCCAAAC
>WNGS01008885.1:0-10536 GCA_020271785.1 Procambarus virginalis
AAGGAGCGAGACCGAGGAAAAGCAAGGGAGAGACCCCAAGCTCAGTAGGGTGAGTGTAGGTGCTTGTAGAAGGGCTTTCTCCCAGGTAGTTCAGTCGGTAGAGCAAGACCGGCTGGTGTTTGACAGTTGGACAGGTAGGGTGATCCTGTCAACTTGTTGCAATGTCAGGTGGAAAACTGACAGTAAGTTCTTAGTAGGCTGAGGGGAGGTAGAAGTACTTCACCGGTAAGGCCACACCAATGTGTTGCTCATGTGTCCAGTATGACACAGACCGAGGATGGAAATGGGAGGTTCAGTGATGGAAATGGTTGCGAGGTGTTGAACCGGCCAGGACCAGAGCTAGAGCCGAACATGTTGCCACTCCAAGGTCAGGCAGCACCACCAGGGTGATCCGGTGGTAGTACACAGGGACCCTCAGGCCAGTGATGTATAGGAAACAGGGTTACACACTACACACTTGTTTAGCTAGTACACCTGTTGGGCAGGTGTGTGCAGAAAAACTAGCTGGTGTTTTGAATGTATTTCCTTGCAGGAAATATATTCTTTAGTGGGAGGTAGTGTGAGGAGATGTAGAATCTCCTCAGCTAGTTTTCCTAGTTTCTAGAATAGGCTAGTCGCTCTAGGGACTCTAGAAACTGAAGCTTTCAAATTTACATATACTTGTTGGGTGTCATATGAAAGCTTATGTTAAATGCTGTCAGTTAAAACTAATGAGAGGTCTGTGATTGCTCTGTAGAGAGAATTACAGCAAAATTTCCTGTTCTGTGAAACAGAGAGGGTAGTATAACAAAAACCGTTAGAGGTGGAGGGGGGACAGTGGGGCGAACGCTGCCTCCCCCCCACCAAGGGAGACGTTGAGACGTTGTGTTAGGCCTCACCCTCCTTGTGACGTCACGCCACGCCACAGGCGAGGGGCCCGTGTGATTGGTCTAGGCACCCCTGCTCCTATGCCGAGTTTTGGCGCGAAAAGCTGTCATTGGAAGCGGCACGAGGGACAGTGCCGGCTTCCTGCTGATTGGTCAAGACAAGGTAGGGGGAGAAATATGGGGATGTGAGCCTCTCTAGCCGCCAAAGAGTTTAGTTTGAATTGGGCAGCCAGGGTGTGAGAGTGTCTAGGTGGGGGTGGCGGGCCTGCCACCCCCACCACCGTTATCGCTCCTGTCGTTCTGTTTACTCATATTGCATGGCACTCCAGCCACCCTGGGTGTGTCGAAGCCCAAAATTGCGAGAAACTGGGACTTGGACTTTGAATTGCGCCCGACGTCGTCCATGGGGAGGTGACGCCGGCCAGTGTCACTCCTGTAACCCCAGTGTAAGAGCGAGTCATGCTCTGGTATGATGGGGTTGTTAGTGATTCCCCATCCAAGTGTGTATGGCACGCGGCCACCCAGGCCGCCCTCTGGCCACCCAGGCCGCCCTGGCCACCCGCCGGCCGCCCAGTCACCCACCCATGCGGCCCGGGCGGCCCGGCCGGGCCACCCACCTTACACCGCGCGCGAGCTGCTCGGGTGGGGTGGGTGGGGTGCTGTGACGTCACGCGCCACCCGTGGCCACCCTCCTGAAGGCCACGCAGTGGCCACATGTTGGCCACCACCTTTGGCCACCCCCTTGGCCACATTCCCAGGACAGCCTAGGCCACATCTTGTCGACGCACGAGGAGCAAGCTAAGTGTTGACAGCCAGGTGGTAAGGACCTGGGAAATGAGGAAATGTGTGGAAGGAAACGTGAGTACTTTATCGGTGTCTCAGATTAGTGGAAATCATAGTAGAAAAGTTGTGTGAGCCCCTAGCCCGGCCAGGCTAGGGAAGTAGCTGAGACGCCCGTCTGTGGCATGCCCAGGTGACTGTGGGGCAGTACCTGGAGTGGGAAATTGTCACTGTAAATCACGTAGTGTTATAATTATATATCTGTAGATATATTGTTGTGTGTAGACTGACTGGAGTTTGGGACCAGTCAGTGTAGAGAAATCATCATATAAATGATCCAGTCTGGCGATTCTGTATAATCGTCCAGCCTTGGTTAGTGCCATGGTACCTCATTATGTAATTAGGCCAGGTTAGAGTTAATTAAGCAGGCCCGTGGGGCAGGGTTATTAGTGAATATCCTGAGGTCTGTATATATCACCTGTTGATTAATTACATTGTTATGGAGGCCATTTCCATATGTTTCATTTGCATGTTGCATGTATGATGTTGTGTGGTGAGTCAGTAGATGTGATCGCTGACTGATTGCCTAATGATGTCATTAGCATGGGGGGCATGCTGACGGTATCATTATGTGCAGGTTTGTGCAGTGTTATCAGGTATACGATATTACTGTCCTAGGAACTGTGTTGAGGATTTAAAGGGACCCTTTGAGTATTCAGGGAAATTCTCAGTCACTTAATGGGAGCGAGCAATTGTTAATTTGCCTAATTATGGGAGAATTAGTGCCAGCTGTCCGCGTAGAGCGACGGTGTCTTATATTAACGTATATTGTCTTGCTGAAGCCACCGGGATCGGGCGATCTTTTGCAACGTTTGCAAGATTAGAGGGACAGTAAGATTGGTATACCTTGATTGTTGCAAAACCGTGTGTTATTACTGTGTGGGCATAGTAATTAACGAGTTGCAGTAGTCGCAACCGTATGTGGGCAGTGCTATTTTATAATGTTTTGCATGCCATTATATGTGTGACCTATGTAACCTTAGGGTTACTTTGTTTCTTTAAGTTGTGTTGAGTACTTAAGGATTCAGTGAGTTAATTAGGGGTAATTAACTGGATAAGGGGGTGCACACTTGAAGTTGTTGAATGAGTGAGTGCTGTTATGGGAGAACAGTGTTGAACTTGAGCTTGTGGGAATACGTGTCCGGTGCAATTAATTGTCCGTGTGACAATTAATTGACCACTCTAGCTAATTATGTAATTAGCATTCTCATCATGAATTCACGTAGTGGGAGAGGATCTGTCAGAGTCTGTCAGTGATAGTGCTAACGTCAGTTGCTCGAGACTAACTGCCTTTCAGGGTTGGGGCAATTAGTGGCTCATGATAATTAGTGGAGTAATTAACGTCTGGAGTCTTGAGGACTCAGATGACTCGGTAAAGCGAGGTCATGGGGTTAGCATAATACGTTATATTAATCATATTCTGTCTGGTGACAGTGGATTAAGTTGCACTCATTGTTAATTAGGGTAATTAACTCCTCTTCCGTGAATTCACAGTGTTTGATGAGACCTGCTTAGGCAGTGCGGAGTGAGACGTATTTATGTATGATTAATTATCGGTCCTGGTGACAGTTAATTAATTGCTCAAGGCTAATTAGGGTAATTAGCACTCATTAGTAAGTAAACGTAATTAATGATACACAGACTGTTGAGAAGCCACCCACTTGGGGTAGGCTTAGTTAACGTAACTCAATTGGGATGTAATTAGTGGTCCGTTTGACCTTAATTAAGAATTACTCACTGAATACTTGCAAGGAGTCAAGTGTGATGTAATTTAAGAGTTTGAGTTATTGTGACAAGAGGACTTGTGTTAACGTAGAGTACTATCATGTTGTTGTCTAGAGTGAGACACTTGTTGTTATTAAAGTAGTACTTGTTGCTGACTGCTGTGATCAGTCAATTTCCATCATTATTCACATAATCAATGTTGCAATTGATTAAGGCAATTTCTTTTGGTTATCGTCTAGTGACGAGGGTAAAGTAACTTAGGGATGAGTGGAGCTGTGTCCCAGAATCCCACCTTGCCTGACTGTGTTCACTTTAGTTGTGATAGGGGGAGTCACTGTTAGACTACCCACCTGATTACGGGGGTCGCTCCTGTTGGAGGGAGGGCCTTAAGCTTGTGATTAGAGTAGCTGCCACTAGGAAGTCGTGTCACTATTGATTGCTTGCTTGTGTCATCAGTGGAAGATTGTTCAGTTAGTTCATGTTGTCAGCCCGAAGTGTCAGCAGGATGGAGCCTGCTGTCATTTCTCGAGGGGCTGTTGAATAGCTGTGTTGCAAATGCCACTGGTTGGACTGTAACGTAATTAAATCACACGCTGTGGTGTAACTTAGTCTGTGATATTTTTCTTTGAGTTTGCAATATTGCGTCATCAGTGGGCACACCTGTGTTCAGGTTAGTTCAGTATGCAGCCACACAGCAAGGGTTGCTATTTAGCTGTTGGTTATGGTGCCACTGGATGGACATTAACGTAAAGATTAATTTGAGGAAGGGTGCTGGAGTTGCCAGTGAACCCATTAGTTATTGATGTCATTGAAAGGCTACTGATTTGATTGCATTGCAACCGCTATTGCAGGTGTAGACTGCACTGAGGCGTAGAACAGTTAGGAGGTTACTGGAGACGTGTTCCAGAACTCACTGTGTCATTTGTTGTAATTGTGATTATAGATCTGTTAGTTCTTGCTTGCGTGTTGATTCCTCTGTGGGCACGCTTATGTTCGAGTAACGTCATTGACATTCTTTTGTTTTAATGTAGTAGTCTAGTCTCTTGTTATAATAAATTGTTATTTGTTAACAGTCTTTGATGTCAACCTTCAACTATTCTGTACCACTCCCATTGTTCTGATATATATTTGATATTGTTGTTTCAATCTTTGATATGACGGCTGCACTCTTGGGAATTCGAATTCCAATTCATAGCGCCACACAACAAATATAAAATTTGATTGTGAGAACCCGTCGGTTACCCTTTATTGGTTTTAACGTCATGTTTAACTAGGAGGAACCAGCGGCCTATTGTGGACAGGTTTTCACCCCTGCTGGTGGAAGCCTGGCGGTTTGCTCCCGCTTCTCCTTTTTCTACTGGACTCATGCTTAACTGCCAAGAGCAGCCTTTAAACTTGTAGTCCACCTCCTAAGGGAGGTAGGCGTAGAGAAAAATCTCACACTGCTCCCATAACAAATCTTTTAAGGAAACGGGTAAAATTTAAGTGGACGCAGGAGTGTCAGAACTCTTTTCAGAAGTTGAAAGGGATTCTCTCTACTTCACCTGTGTTAGCTAGTCCACAGTATGATAAACCTTTTACTCTTCACATAGACGCTTCAGATCTAGGAGCAGGTGCTGTTTTGTTCCAGGTAGGACCAGATGAGTTAGAACATCCTGTTTATTATTTTTCACGTAAGTTTGACAAGACACAAATTAATTACTCTGTAGTTGAGAAAGAAGCACTTTGTTTAATACTGGCAGAGAAGAAATTTGAGACATATTTGTCAGTAAATGAAGTGGTAGTATATACAGATCATAATCCATTGACATTTATCAACTCTATGAAGTGTAAAATCCAGAGAATACTTAGATGGTCATTGATTCTGCAAGAATTAAATATTGTAATTCGTCATATTCCTGGGAGGCAAAATGTTATGGCTGATGCCTTATCCAGGGATTTCCTGTTGCAGTGCCATAATATGTAGTGTTCTTTATTCATAAGAAGTATGTAAATTTTGTATTTTCTTTTTACTGTGTGAAATTTCATTGTTTTGTACTTGATTTAGTTGAAGTATTTTCATGTTGTAATTTTCATGTTATATTTCATGCAGTCAAAAAATGAAATCAACCTTCAGTTAATTTAATTTTTTCTTAGGGGACGGGAGGGATGTTACGAATCTTGCTAGATTCTCTCATTACTCTTGATTCTTGTATTACTGTATTGTCTTATTCTCTAATTATTATAGCATCCAGTTGTATGATATGAGATTTTGTATATGATATATTGTAGCATGCTGTAGTGTGTCTGAGTTGCATTATATCGTATGAGGCTTTTGTGTTAGAATTTTCATGTTGGTTCCTGTGTGGCTAGCGTGGGAATGTGTTGTCAAGCGAGTGTTTATGATTTAACCTTGATTTAATTCAAATATTTAGTTGCCATTAAATTCTATTGTTAACAGAATGTCATTATGTACTCTTAAGATTAATAATGTCTTGATTATTAGTACTACAAATTATTATTAGAATTTCCACAATGTTATGTGGATAGTTAGTTGATTTGTTAGTAGACGCTTGGCCTGTGGACTAGGCGTGAGTCAGTAGCGTGGAGGCGTTTGTCGAGAGGAGTCATGTATTAAGTTAAGTCAGTCGTGTCTGTTATTTTTAGCTATTATTGGGCTAACTCTCTGGTTAGATGATTGTGTATATCCCTTTTATGTATTCATTTTCTGGTGATATTGCTCATGGCTCAATAAGGAGTTTTATTTATGATATTGCATGCTTGAGAATATTTCTGGCTATTATATTTCCCATTTAATTGTTATGTTTGTCCCCCTTAGCATAAATATATTGTTCTCCCTTTTTTATGCAGTGAAGTTTTTGTACCCCTAGACACGTATTGGCAAGGCCGATTTAAATAATTATTTACACTGCTTGGAAAAGAACCTTATTTAGTCTCAAGGGTGGTAACAGGGTAATGCTAGGTACAACACTAAAATGGAATCCTCTCAGTATACATGTGATGAATACATATGGAAACTAAATGTATACACTCTCTAACATGGTCCACATAATGTTACCTATTTAGCATTGATGTAGCATTACTTACAATAAACATATAAGAATGTTTTTCAAATCTATGACACTAGGCTACTGCTATAACTAGACATCTAATATATATATCCACAATTACATGTCATACATCTTTGATACAGAATTAATATAGACTTGGAAAAGTATGTCACACATTAACAATATATAAAATAAGAATAATATATGGTAACATGAGATTACATCATATACACAATATTTGTGATACGAGGCTATCAACCAAGATATCACTGTATAGCTTGAGCACATTCATACACCAATCTCAGTATGATCATACTGGTGTATATGTGGTCATAACATCCCTCCATCGCAAGAAATGAGTACAATGTGAGACACAGTGTACACATTCTTACAGATAGGGAGCCGGTCAGTCGAGCGGACAGCACGCTGGACTTGTGATCCTGTGGTCCTGGGTTTGATCCCAGGCGCCAGCGAGAAAAAATGGGCAGAGTTCCTTTCACCCTATGCTCCTGTTACCTAGCAGTAAAATATGTACCTTGGTTTTAGTCAGCTGTCACGGGCTGCCTCCTGAGGTGGAGGTATGTTCGAGGACCGGGTCGCGGGGACACTAAAAAGCCCCGAAATCATCTCGAGATAACCTGACATAGACAGCAAAAACACATCAAGAATAACACATAAATATTCACAATAATCTTCATAAGCTGCACAAATATAAGGTGCAAGCACAATTACAGCATCAACTACTACAATATATAAAACATATAATAAGAATATCACATCTTTAAGTTTTAAATCAATTACCAGTAACTCAGCACTTACAAGTAATTACAATCATTATCTCATCAAGTAAATCAGGAAATTTAGGTGGTTCTTCACATAGGTTTTCTCAGGGAAAACATCTAGATAAAGCATCAGCCACAACATTTATCTTGCCAGGAATATGATGAATATGAAAATTGTATTCCTGTAAATACAAAGACCACCTCAAAAAATTTTGATTATGGATTTCATTGTCAATAAAGGTTAAAGGATTATGGTCGGTATATACATCAACCTTATTTCCATGTAAATATACCTCAAACTTCTTGCATGCCAACACAAGAGCATAAGCCTCCTTCTCAACAACAGAGTAATTTCTCTCTGCACTAGAGAACTTTCTCGAAAAATAGTATACAGGATGCTCAACATTATCACATCTAGTTTGGAGTAGGACAGCACCTGCACCCAAATCAGAAGCATCTATATACATGAATAAAGGCTTAGTAAAATCAGGACTAGCGACGATTGAGAATGAAGTTAAGATACTTTTTAACCCATCAAAGGTATCTTGACACTGGGTAGTCCACTTAAATCTAACTCTCTGCTGCAACAAATCTGTCAGAGGTGAAGCTACCATAGAAAAGTTCTTACAATACCTACGATAATAGGCACACATCCCTAAAAATCGCTGAACCTGTTTTAGTTAGTCAAGATAGGATAATTTACAATGGCATTAACTTTATCAGATAGAGGCATCACCCTACCTTAACCAACCTCGTGCCCTAGATAAACAATTGTTCCTCGTGCAAAGTTACATTTTTTTGGGTTAACAGTAAAATTGGTCTCTTGCAACTTAGCAAACAACAAATTTAAACCCTGCAAATGTTCTTGCCAAGAATCACTAAATAAAACAATGTCATCTAAATAAGCACGGCAATTTGGAATATCCTGCAGCAACAAATTCATTAATCTCTGGAAGGTTTCTGGGGCATTTTGAAGACCAAAAGGCATAACGTTTGTGACGGTGTTCCCCCCCCCCCTTCTAATTCTCCCACGCCTGCTGTAAGAGTCATGTCCACTATTCCCAAGCGTTTTCTACTTTGCAGGCATCAGTTGAACATATGTGGGAGAGAACAGTATTCTCGCTGAGCCAGAAATTTGTGAAAGTATAGTATTTTTGCCTGTGGGATAGGCCCTTTAGGAAGCCAAAATGGCGCTGGCGAGTCTGTTCTCCCGCCAAAACTGTGTGACGTCAGTGTCGCCAGATTGGTCACCGTCAGCGACGTGGCACTGGGAGCCAATGAAAACCTACTTTGGAAAATGTGACGTCACATAGGCAGGGGGAGTCCAGCCGTAGCGGCGCTTTCGCGCCATCAGTCTCACACGACGCGTCCGAGAGGCAGGACGTGCGACAGGTCATCCTGTTTGAGTGACGGATTACCGAGCTCCGGTGGATATAAGCGTCTCCTGTTGTTAGCGTGCATTCTGTGAGGTCTTCCTGCAACCCAGATGTGGCTCAGATAAGGAATTGACAGAATATTGAGCAACAAGTGCTCAGGGACAGGTGCGTTGCAAGAAGTGGGCCGGGCATCGACGTGGGTAACGTCCTTGACAGTTCACCAGAATAGGAGACAGTTTAGTGGCTGGGCCATTCTACCGTGAGCGAACAGAGTTGACCGCTTTTGTCAACTAGGTTGAACGTGTGATCGACGATCCTGTCAAGTTTGACAGTAACCCCACCTTCGTGGAACCCTACGAGTCAACAGTTGGATGCAAGCACGTCGAGAAGTCTTCCCAAATACCTAGTGACATACCTAGACGACGAGGGAATTGACAGTGTTGTGAGCTTCAAGTGCTCTGAAGTTGGGTGCTGTGCGTGTGGAGCTTAAGCAGTATCGTCTGGGACGGCTGATAACTTCACAGTGACTTCGTAGTGGTGAGAGGCAGTTCCTCTAGGAGTACAGTGACAAGGGGCTATTTGGGAAACGTACGACGACCGCCGAGACGTAGGCTGGCTGCCGTAGTTGGGAGGAAAGTTGACGGCCAGGAGACCGACTCCGACCCTGCAACGTACTGGACTAGGAGCACGGACCTGCAGTGTACAGAAAGCGGCGAGACGCGACATCTTAAGGCGTTGGCTTGTGTTTCTGGAGGGTGTACAAGGCGAGAGCCTGGACCAGGAGCTACAACCCAACTGTCATCCTAGGATAGGTGAAGTAGGTGTTTACAGTTACCCTCCCATTTCCCCTTTAGTTAGCTATAGATACTTGAAAGAATATTTTATATGTCGTGAGCAAGTCTCACCTGAGTCTAAGTCACAGAGAGCACAGTGTGTGGTGAGGCTACCCAGAGCGCTCACAGTAGCAGTTTACATATATATCTATGTGTGGGTGTGTGCAAGCATCAGGATTCATTAAGGAATTTACTGTGACTATAATTCATTTCCTGTGATTATTATTATATATTAGTAGTAAACCAGATATTGGTGTTAGGCTATGAGCCCAGAATTTATATAAATGCCTGTGTATTGATCTCCCTGATTTACTGATATAAATGCCTGTGTATTGATCTCCATGATTTATTGATATAAATGCCTGTGTATTGATCTCCATGATTTATTGATATGAATGCCTGTGTATTGATCTCCATGATTTATATATATAAATGCCTGTAATTTGATTAATGATTTATCTATGACATGCCTGTGTACTGAATAATATCATATACGTGAAGTGATTGCCAGTGGTATCTCCTTAAGAGAAAGTATAGATTTAAAGAACAGTACAGTGACCAGGTGAGCACATTCACAGTAAATATTATTAAGAATAGAGTAATCTTTTGGTACGGTGAAAAGTCACTGTGAGTGCAGTATGAATAAGATATTGATCGTGAGGCCAGTGAAGTGGTGTATCGCAACCCAGTGGAATCATAAGTATGTGAATCAAATGTGAATGTTAAATACAGTGTTTTGTGAAAAGTTAAATAAACGGGGATCGTGACAGAATTAGAAAACAAGTACTAGCCTTTCTCACGGTCGCGAGGGCCCCGATCAGCTGATATCTGACAGGTGATGCGAGGGGCTGCCGGATGTTGCCATATCGGTGCGCCCAGATTATTTGCTGCGGATTGAGCAGCTGTTATACATTCCTGATATGTTTTTTTGATGCATATATATTCTCGTCTTTAAGTAAAATACCAAAACTCTTTGGTGTTTTGATATCATCCCCTCCATTGATCTTGTGACTGTGTAAGGAAGTAAAACAGAGTGACAGAAATAATTACTTGCCTGAGACCAT
>WNGS01008887.1:0-24031 GCA_020271785.1 Procambarus virginalis
ATATATATTATATATATATTACACTTATTTATACAATATGCACAACGTTTCGAACCTCCATGGTTCATTCTCAAGTGAAGGAAATTTTACAATGAGATTGGATTTTATACCCGCACTGGGTCAGGTGATAAGACAATAAATATGAAAACAAAGGGGGATACAAAGGGGATATAAAGTGGGTCAAACATATGAACATAAGATAGAGGTAACCGCAGAAGGCCTATTGGCCCATACGAGGCAGCTGGTATCTACATACAAAGATTAATCCAGTGTAATTGGCCTGTTATGTTGAACATTGTCTTCTGTGTTGGCATCGTTATTTCTGGTCTTGTCCTTACTCTCATTGTGGGTAGAGTAAATAGTTCCGTGATTTGGGTGTTCATGGTAGGTTGTTCTATTCTTATGTGATTGCTTCAAGAATTTGTAATCTTCTTGCATCTTGGGTTTTGTCTATTATGCATGTATTTTGTTCAACATTTCTCTTGTTAGGGTGATGTCATGGGCTTGTCTCATGTGATTCCTAGGGGCACCGGATTGAAGATGGCATGTCAAACGCCTCGTCAGCTTGGTCGACGTCATACCTATGTACTTAGATTGAAGGTTACATCCTTCGTGGGGGCAAGTGTACATGTATACAACGCTTGACTGCTGTAAGGGTTCTCTGTCGGCTTCGGGCTGTTTTTGATAAGGAGTTCGGAAGTCTTCTGGTTTTATAGAATATTATCAGGTTTATGTTTTGGTTAGGAGTAGTGCTTTTTACTCCTTTACGGATTATTTCTTTCATTATTCTTTCCTCTTTTATATGTTCACTGTGCATGGTTGATTTGTAATATAATTTTATTGGAGGTATTGTGGTTTCTGCTCTAGGTTCTGGATTATACCAGCGGTCCAAGTGTTTTCTTATAGCAGCGTTTATTTCCGCGTTGCTATATCCGTTGTTCACCAATACCTGAGTTACTCTTTCAAACTCTCTACTCACGTTGCTCCATTCAGAGCAGTGGGTAAGCGCTCGACGAATATAAGCATTGAGAACACTGGCTTTGTATCTTTGGGGGCACTCACTTCTACCGTTCAGGCATAATCCTATGTTGGTGGGCTTGGTATATACGTTGGTGCTTAAAGAGGTTCCTGTTTTGTTATTAGTACATCCAAGAATTGCAGACTGTTATTTTCACTATTTTCATGTGTGAAACGGAGTACTGACTCTCTCTCTAGATGTCTTTTTAGGTCAATTAGTTCATCTGAGTCTTTTACTATTACGAATATGTCATCTACATAACGGCAATATACAGTTGGTTTTTGTCTGCTACTGAAGACCCTGTCTTCGATGGTTCCCATATAAAAATTAGCAAATAAAACTCCTAAGGGAGAGCCCATTGCTACTCCGTCTATTTGTAAATACATGTCTCCTTGTGGACTGATGAAAGGGGCTTCCTTTGTACATGCTTCGAGAAGACTCTTCAAGTGTGGCTCAGGTATGTCCAATTTGGGGTGCTCTAGTCTCTGTATACTTTGTCCAGTATCATTCCTATGGTTGTGTCGACTGGGACGTTGGTAAATAGGGATTCCACGTCCAGGGAAGCAATGATTCCATCGGGCTGGGTAGATTTGATTAATTCTAGGAAATCTGCTGATGATTGTAGACTATACTTTCAATCATCATAGTCTACATTCATTATAGTCTACAATCATCAAGGACAAGACCAGAACATAACGATGCCAACACAGAAGACAATGTTCAACATAACAGGCCAATTACACTGGATTAATCTTTGTATGTAGATACCAGCTGCCTCGTATGGGCCAATAGGCCTTCTGCGGTTACCTATATTCTTATGTTCATATGTGTGACCCCACTTATATCCCCTTTGTATCCCCCTTTGTTTTCACATTTATTGTCTTATCACCTGACCCAGTGCGGGTATAAAATCAATCTCATTGTAAAATTCCTTCACTTGAGAATGAACCATGGAGGTTCGAAACGTTGTGCATATCGTATAAATAAGTGTAATATATATATATATATATAGATATATATATATATATATATATATATATATATATATATATATATATATTATATATATATATATATATATATATATATATATATATATATATATATATATATATATATATATATATATCGGGTAGACTATACTTTCGTTCATTCTATTCTTATGTTCATATGTTTCACCCCATTTATCCCCTATGTATCCCCTATGTTTTCACCTTTATTGTTTTATCACCTGACCCAGTGCGGGTACATAATCAAACCACATTGTAACATTTCCTCACTTGAGAATGAACCATGGAGGTTCGAAACGTCGTGCAAATTGTTTAAATAAGTGTAATACATTCTATAGTAATCCACATCTTTTCTTCACCCAGAAATTACGAAAATGAGTTTGGAGAACTCCTATTTCAGCTAAGCCCTGATGCTAAGAAAATAGTTAGAGGGATAGAAGCCCTAAATCAGAAGATAGTAAATACAGAATATGCGGTCATATTCAATGAGACATGTGTAAAAGAAAACCTGCTGCCAGTATACACCAATATATATATATATATATATATATATATATTTCCTCGGGTGACGCCGAGGAAAATAAGACTCGCGTCCCTACCAAAAGCAAAAAAAAATCAATATATAATCAATATAAAAATCAATATAAAATATATATGTATATATGCAATTGACGATCACAAAACACTGATCATTTTATGCGGAAAATCCACAGAGAAAAATGAAAGGAGGTGAACGTTTCGACTCGTTAGAGCCTTTGTCAACACCAGACTGACAAGAGGAGAATGATTGATAAAGATTAAGCCACCCAAGAGGTGGCACGGGCATGAATAGCCCGTAACAGAAGAGGAGAAGATTGATGATTGATAAAGATTAAGCCACCCAAGAGGTGGCACGGGCATGAATAGCCCGTAAGTGGTGGCCCTTATGAGCCATTACCAGTATCGAGAGATGATACTGGAGATCTGTGGAGGTGCGACTGCACCCTGCGTGACGGGAGATGTCTCCCGGACCAAATGGTGACCAAATGGTCGAGAAGAGGAGAAGGGAAGGGGGAGGATATATAGGCCAACACCTGACCAACCCAACCATAGGGAAAGAATTAACCAGAGACAGGAATAGCTTAGCTTGGAATGGTCAAAGAGGATTAAGCGGTCAGAGAATAAGGATGAAAGATTAAAGAAAAGCCTCATGAACACGCAATATATGAATATATAATATAATATTATAATGAGACATTGTAAGCCTCTCTAACAGTTAGAGTTTTTTCTTAAACTGTTGTGCAATATTATAACTTAAAAATGGATCAAGTTTGTACATTCCAGTACTAACATTAAGAAGATTTGGACACTGACTGATTAGAGCAGACTCAATTAAATTCCGTTCCACGAAATCCCACAATTGGTAATGCTTTTTGCACCATGTTCATCTCAAAAGGTCGAGAATTGGTCGAGAATTGGTCAAGAAAAAATGATTCCAAACTGTTTGAGCTTTTGCGTAATCATCCCCTATATACTTCAATCATAAAATCGGGAGAATTAGATAACAAGAGCTGCGTGTGGTCCTTAGTGACCGTTATAGCTATGTTATCTCGCGATACGGACGAAATTTTACAATTGTTAAAGGTTCTTTTTGCGATATATCCTTCATCTACTATTATGGATATATTTTATAGTTATGCAGTTATTTTCCTATTCTGTTCGAAACTTTATTTTTCTAATGTTCATCATTATAAGGTACATGCTGCACTCTATCTTATAGAAAATAATATCATTCATTATCAGCCAGAGCAAATAATATCTTGTGAACAGGCCCTTCTGATCAATCATTTTCCTTGTGCTAGGGAAAGTATATGTGTGGAATATGTTCCCGGAGTGGATATAGTCGACGTAGTTCTCAAGATGGTACGGTGTCATTCAAATTTACGCTACTTGATTGTTGAGTCACAGTCGTCGTTATTCACACCACCCCTTTTACAATTACCACCAAATGCGGTTTGTTCACTGTCTATAGATGATTTTTTTCTTTTGATGTTCTGGTACTTATGCCAGATTCTATGGTCACTGAAGATGATGATTTAAGAAAAAGGAAGGATATTTCAATAATCACATTTAGAAACGTATTATCCAGTAAAAAGAATACCTGTTTCAGTACAATAACTATTGTATATCCACTAATGTTAAGCACCAAGAATCAAGATTTATGTTGGATAATGTATTCCATTATGAGATGTCAAAGTAACAGAGAAATTTCTTATAGATCAGTTCTTCCTGTAAGTATAAAAACGCCCCACCAGGAAGAAAAAAAGAGTTGTAACGAAATGGTGTTAATTGTTTTCTCCGATTTTTTAGATATGTATAAATCCTGTTATTATGAATATTATCATGATGATTCTTTTAATGATTTTCTTATAATTACAGTAGGTGAGAAATTAGAACAAATTCTAGATGAACTTTTTTTAGGTTACTTTATTAGTGACGTCTATAAAACGGCCTACTCAATATCTAAAACTAGAACTCGTGATTATATAACTTGGTTAAAAACAAAATGTTCATTTAAGGGAGTGTATCATCCAAGATTCAATGTTATTATGTGCATGGATATGTTATCAATTTCCCATACTATGCCTTCTTTCTCATCAATTCGTTTATGTGGAGATTTATCACCATTTCCTAAAAGATTTAAAATTGAAGATACGGTTATTGCAATCATTACCAACTTGAAATTCGATGTTTTAGAATTTCCATGTAGTAACTATTTTACAGATGGGAGAATAAATAAATTTGTTGAAAATCAATTGGCGACATATGAAGAAATTAATAGACATAATAATAAATCACAATGTATAGGTTGCAAAAACACTTTAAAGGGTGAATGTTTGGCTTTTAAACATGTTATAAATTCAGTGGGAATGGCGGCATTAAGATTTACATGTTATAATAGTTCCGAATATTTTATATGTGCTCGGTGTGCCCAATTATATAGGGATCAAGATGAATATGTTAATATATTTGAGAATTTAGAATGCTGTTGGTCTAGTTTTAATTATACTGATACTTATTCTTCTAGTTCGGATTCTTCTTGGGATTGTTAAAGAAAATAATTACTTTTCCAATATTAATAATTAATTAAAAAACCAAAACAAATAAATCTATTGTGAACAAGCCCTTCTAATCAATCACGTTTCACGTACAGGTGAAACTATATGTGTTGATTATGTTCCTGGTGTAGATATATATATATCCGGTGTTGCCATATGTTATTGTGATATATTTGATTCAATTCTATCACAAACGTATAATAAAAAATTCAGATGACTATAAATCTTAGCTAATAATTAATTCGCTATTTGTTGCTAGGGCAGGTCATCTCGAGAAAGTATTAAAATTAAATATTTAAAGGATTTAAAAAATATGAACAAAAAAGAGGGACTTTTCATGAATATAGATATGGAACATATAAATAATGAAGATTTTAACACCAAAAAAATTCCTGGATTGTATTATTTACCCCCCTGAGACATGTTACGTTTTTGGGAAACTTTTAAAATCTTTATTATTGCACTAAATATATCTGGGATAAAAATCCTATGCTCACACCTTTATTATATAGTAAGGTTATAGATAAGTGTCATAGAAATGATTTTAGTTCACAATTGTGGGTTGTGAAATTATTGGGACATTGGTGAAAATTGTCAAATTTTTTGTTCTCCCTCTCTCTATTTAGGTTGAGATGTTGAAACTTGGTCCAGTTGCAGCACTTTTCACATGTATCGGATAATAAATTTAGAAGGCCCATAACAATGACACAACTAGCTAGATTAAGAAGACCATGGAAAACTTTTGTATCTTCGATTAAATACAACGATGAACTAACAAGAATGGTATATCTATATTATGCAGATAGACTCAATATTACTCTGGAGTTATATTGCAATATACCGCCACCAATGGTACTTTATGAGCATATACCATACATTGTATCAATAACGCCAGTAACTCTTTATTCGATAAAATTTTGGATGGGAACGAATAAAAAAGGGTATCCCGTGGCATCACAATTGCAATTTATAATGCGAGTTATAGTAACTGACGAGAAAACGGGGAAATATTATTATTTGTTTGTAGAACTTATCGCTAACCGCGACGAACGGCGTACAATGTTCTGTAACTTCAATTTAAATAAATCTTCTTTGTATGGCCAACATGAAAGATTCGATTGCCAAACCCATGTCAATGGATATCGATCTTATGCTAAAGATCCGCTTGTATTTTTGATGATGATAAAAGCGTCCGACGAAGAAAGAGAAGCTCTGAAAGAGATGATGATAGCCGAGGGAATAAGGATCCCTTTATCATCATCATCATCATCATCATGTTATAATAAAGTTTGTCAAACTACAAAAGAGAAGCTTTTGAGAATGAAACGATATTTCAATCGACATTATTACTTTAGGTATATGATGTTCAACGATATACAGTGGGAATTAACCAAAGATGTTATTGCTTTCGAAGCATGGTTATATGGCCAAGAATGGTCTGAATACGCTCTTAAAAAGAGAATTCAACACCAAAAATGTTGCTTGTTGGACGACAGAGAGTTTCAACTAAAGCTGGTCATGAAACCCAGTTTTAATTTATTTTTTAGAAGGTTCATGGAAATGTATGAGAATAGCATTATGGGAATTAATATTCCCATACTTCGGAATAAGAGCACCACCACCTATAGAGTATTTAGTGATTGTGAGGAAGAATACTCTGAAATTTTTTGTTGTACCAATAATTTGATAAATCACATCGACAGAGTATATCATGTGAATCACTTTGATGATGATGGAAGATACATGGAACCATGTGTTCGCCCAATTGTGAATTCATATGGTGAACTAATTGCACGTATGGGNAAGAAAAATAAATAATGCGTAAAATTAAATAGTAAATAAACTCTGGAAACTAAAATAAATTTATAGAAAACATTAATTAATTAATAAACTTTAAAACAAATTAAACATTAATTAAATAAAGAACTAAAATAAAATAAAGTAAATAAACTAAATGTAAAGCCAGGACATAAGTACCCTATAGAGAATGAAAGGCAGAGACAGCGAAAAAAAAAAAAGGGGGGGAGGCAGGAGTAACACAGAATAAGTAGGCAAGTAAAAAAGAAATTGAGATAAAATACAGAAGAAAATAAAATTAAAATTAATAAGTCGTAAGCTGGGAGACTGAAATTAGTAAAGGAAACGAATAAACGTAAAACTAACGGAAGAATGTGTAACAAACAGAATAAGGGCATAAGAAACTGAAAAACATTGACAAAACAGGAGAAACGAATAATTGGGGGCAGGAACCGAAAGAGAGCATGAGTAAGATAAATTGCATAAAGCGGGGGGGAAGTAAATAAAGAATAATAGGAGCAGTACAACAGAGAAAAGTCACAATAAGGAAAACAATTACAAATAACACAAATACGAAACGTAGCCATAAGTGAAAACTGAGAGCAGGCCAAGACAAATGAGGGAACTGAAAAAAAAAAAAAGACGAATAAACGGAAAATAGACAAACGCAAAAATGTGGAACAGTAACTGAATAAGGGCAAACATAATGTGACACAAATAGAACAAAGGAATAAATAAAAGGGGCAAGAAAAAGCCGAGGGGAAAGACAATAAAATAAGGGGAAAGGTAAAGTCACCAACACCTGAAGAGGGAGCGAGAGCGGACCCCAGGCAACGAAAATACACGATACTTCCTTCAGAACGGACGTAGGGAATGCACAAACGAACGTCCTCTCCTCCGGCGCGGAGCGGAGGCCAACTGCACCCCTAGGGACGGGGTGGGACGGAGGAGGAGCACCAAGTGTGTAGGCGGAGGGAGGAGCGCCATGCTTCCACTCCTAAGCCGCAGAGCCTCCCAGCGTCCCCTTCTGTAATCGGCCGTCCTAGGCATCTGCTGCTGGATCGTCAGCTTGCCCCCAAAGCTGGAACAGCAGCAGCTGGCCCGCCAGTGTAGGCGGAGGAGGGGAGCACCAAGCTTCCACTCCTAGCCTCAGAGCCCCCTGCTGTAGGCGGCCGTCCTAGGCGTCTGCTGCTGGAACGTCAGCTTGCCCCCAAAGCTGGAACAGCAGCAGCTGGCCCGCCAGTGTAGGCGGAGGGAGGAGCACCAAGCTTCCACTCCTAAGCCTCAGAGCCCAGCAGGCGAGCCCCCCCCGCGTCCCTGCTGTAGGCGGCCGTCCTAGGCGTCTGCTGCTGGATCGTCAGCTTGCCCCCAAAGCTGGAACAGCAGCAGCTGGCCCGCCGCCTGTAGGGACGACGACGCTGGGACATCCAGGCGTGTACACCAACACCTGGGCGGGCGTCCCCAGCGTCCGCTGGGCCACCAGCTGGTTCCCGAGCAGGGAGGTGGCCGCCAGACCAGGTTCCCGCGTGAACTGTAGGGGCCACAGGGGGCCCGCCCGCCCCCCCCCGTATCCTCCAGCCCAGGCTGGGCGCAGCCAGCTGTGCGTCAGCACTGGGCCCCAAACAGGGCCCGTAGGAGCTGGAACACGGCTGGGGCACGAGGCCGGGGAGGCGGGGGAGGGCCCGGGGAGGGGGTGGCCTGGAGGGGGGGCCAAGGACCACAAGGGGCACAGGGGCCCAGTAAAGCAGCAAGGCACTGAACTAGCCCGGGGGGCATGCCGCTGGGCACACGGCTAACAGACAATCCTGGCCTAGGAGGTGGCCACGCTCCTCATGCGAGCCGCAGGCGGGGCCATACCTGAGGTCCTGTTGCGGGCCCGACGCCCCAGGGGGGTCGCTCTGTGAAGTTGATGGGCCTCCAAGGGGCAGGTCCAATAGAGCGGGGGCCGCAGCTGCTGGTGTAGAGTCCATATTGTGGTCTGCAGGCTTCTGTGTTTCGTGTGGAGCGTACCGTAGCTGTGTAGGAGTGAGAGGGAAACATCCTTGTGCGTTTGCTTAAATGTGCGCCCCCCCCCACGGCGCGCGCAGCTCTCACAGAGCGCTGCGTAATTGTTTTCGCCTCCCAGAATTCCCCCGCTTAATTTAAATTATGCAGGGGCCAATTATCTGGCTAGACAATTATTTACAGTCCAACAAAGGAACATATAGATGGATATTATGCCCCACTTCTTCTCCGGTAAAAATATTATACAATGTAAAATGTGGGCAAAAAATATTATATAATGAGTGATCCATTTGCTGTGGTTAAATTTAGGATCACTGTTAAAATGAGATAATTAGAGTATAGAGACATTAACATAAGACTTACTCAAACACATCTTTTTATATATTTCTGAGTTTATAATATACAAAGAACTATTGTTTTTTCTATCATTTTCAGATAATTATAAAATGATGGTGATGTTGGTTCTATTTGTTCTTCAAGATCCCAACTGTCAACAAGGGTAGCGCAGTTGCCTTTTTTTTTTTTTGAGGTAAACAATGAAAAAGCAATATGAAATCTACCCCAGAAAATATTCTGTGCTAATACTAGCAGCCCCCAAAATATATTTCAAGTGTGGGATAAAATTGTCATATGGAGAAATAATTTAAAAATAAAAGTGGAATTTTTACAAGACTTAAATCCAACAATCAACTTGTATCACTTAGTGGAAAATTCATTTTTACTTATATTAGATAATGTTTCATCGATAAATGTAAGAAAAACATTTGCCGACTTATTAATTAATCTTCAAACTAGTGGAATGATTAGTATAAAATGTGCTTCAATTACTTGGCCATCAAAAAAAAAAATTGAAAACTTTAATTTAAAACATTTTGAAGATGTTAAGATTATTTTAAGTATGAATGACTGGGAACGAAATGGTGTATTGGAAAATATGTACCTTTCATTTGAATTTGCAGACATTAGTATTAAACGTAATTTAAAATCTTTAAAGATTTTAACAGAAGATGTAGGGAGTATCAATTCAGAAAAATTGAGAGCAAATCTACTTGATACTTGGAAAAATAAAATACCACCTATATGCCCTTCTGAAGTTCTCCCAGAGAGTGAATATATTGTTATTGAAGTAAATAGCAACAAACACAACCGTGAGTCGCAATCATGGTCATTAAAAGCGACTGGCTAACTTCTTTTACGGGTCGGCGTTTAAACCGCGATGTTCCAAGCGGTTGGGCACTATTCTTTCCCCCTCTTTATATATCCCGGATCCTTGTCTATAGTTGTACTTGACTAGTATTTCCCCATAATAATTATTTCAATGACAGGGTTAAGGTAGGGGTCTGGGAACCACTAGAACGATGGCTCAATATGTACCTTATATCGTTATTTCCTCGGATCCTAAAATGTTTCTAAAGTGTATTTTTGTTAAGAGTCGACGTAGTGTTTGGAAACAATAATAACAGAGAAAGGTTGTTAACATATCTTGTAAATATGATATTATAATTAAGACTTAGATGTTGTTGCTTTTAACTCAAAATATAAAAATTGGTGTTCTATGATAATGGTAACTAAAAGAGAAAGTTAGTTGGTATAGTTTAACAACAACCTGTTGTAACATATCTGTATATACATGGTCAGTTTAAATGTACATTTTTTTATAAATAAAATATTAATATACAGTTATTCTTCATCATTGATATTTGCACATTGAGCACATATTAAATTAAAATTATTAAAACGTGTAAATCTTACTGGTACCATATCATCAGAATTGATTTCTTGTTTTAGAGCAAAATATTCATCCTTTAGAGATTTAGAACAATGAAGACAGTATTGGCGTTTACTTATATTAATTTCATTAAATGTCGCCAATTGTTGTCCAAGAAGTGTATTAATATCTTTTTCAAATGAATTATTCAGTTCAATTTCCAATACATCAAATTTCAAATTGTTAGTGATTGTTGCAATCATATGATTTTCATTAATTACATCTTTTCCTTTAAATAATCGAACTAATGAAAATGTTGGCATAGTTTGAAATGTTATTAACATATCTGTATAAATGATATAATAATTAAAACTTGGGTGATATTCACCATTAAAGGTGCATTTTGTTTTTAACCAAAATATAAAATCTGGTGTTCTATGATAAGATAATGCGTAGGCATTATAAATATCACTGTCGTAAGTTAATGAAGGTGGTAACCAACAATCACATTCACCATCATATTCATGTTGGTCATATAAATTATATATAGAGAGAACATCATCTAGAAATGTTTCAAAACTCCAATAGTTAATAACACAAAATTTTCCATAGAAGAAATACAATAATGGTCATAACAGTAAATATACATACTTAAAATTGATGAACAAATAACTAAAACATTGTCTTCACAACTCCTTTCATGTACCTGACACATTTCAGTACTTACAGGAATTATAATATTCCGTAGTCCCGGAATTATAATATTCCGTAGTCCCAAAATACCATACATAATCCAACATAAATCCTGATTTCTCTCACTTACCATTAATGGATATACATTAATCTTTAAATTGTAACAGGGTTTCTTCAGTTCATTGGATAAAATATTTCTAAATGTGATTACTGAAATTTCTTTCACTTTTTTTCTCCAGTATTCCTCCCTATTAATATCAGAAGAATCTGGCATAAGCACCAATACATCAAAAGAAAAAGAATTAAACATAGAAAATGAATAAATAGCATTTGACGGTAAATGTTGTACAAGTGGTGATTGTGACTGCGATTCAATAATTAAAAATCGCAAAGATGAATGCCGCTTTACTATCTTCAAAACTATACTGACTATATCCACTCCAGGAACATAATCGACACGTGTAATTTCGCCTTTAATTGGAACCTGATTGATCAGAAGTGCCTGTTCACAATAATATGTTTGTTCTGACGACTGAAGAATTATATTTTCGATCATATAGAGTGCAGAATGTACCTTATAATGATTAATATTAGATTGCTGTAAGTTCTGAAAAGAAAAAAGAAAAATAACTGTATATCCATAAAAAATATCCAGAACAGTTGACGTGGGATACATTCGAAGACAAATATTTAACAATTGTAAAATTTCATCTGTATCCCGAGAGAACATTGTCATAGCTGTCACTAAAGACCACACTTTGTTTTTGTTTGTCATACCTTTTAAAGGATGATTAACACTCGTCATTGTTTTTAATGCTGATGTAAACATAGGATGATCATTCAATAACTCAAATAGTTCAGAGTCTTTTTTTATTTCATGACCAATTTTCGACCAGTTATTCATTTTTGTCTCGATCATCTTTAGAAGGCCTCTCATACAGTATCTTCCATCGGTTATATTGTATTTGATGCGACATAATTGTTCCATAATATAGGATGCATTGTAAAGAGTATCTTCATTGCTGTGTAGAAGTGGACTAGGGAAAAGAGTATACGAATTCCATATTAATCGATGATAAAGAGTGCGGAATGGCATATATGCCGAGTCAAGAATAACACGGCTCCAAATTTTACAAACTCTGGAACAAATGATTAAAAGATGACGATATGGAACCAGTGAAAATATGTTTTCTAATAACACCTGTGGTAGGGACGACATTTTTTGGACCAGAGTTTGCATCAACACCTGATATATATATATATATATATATATATATATATATATATATATATATATATATATATATATATATATATATATATATATATATATATTAATTATCTGGCTATACAATTATTTGCATACACGACTATTAATATATAGATTAATAAAGTGATCAGTGATTTTTCACCTTAATATTGTTATTTACATATTTATGGAGATACCTACATATGCATAAGGGTTATTATAACAATGACCTTTCTCATTGTCATAGTCAGTGGGGTTTAACTTAATTAATTCACATATTTTTTTTTTACATTAGTTTTATGTATTTCAGAGTTACGTACTTCTTCCGTTAGTCGCAAGGTAATATGTTGTAAATGATCAACACTTTCTTGAAGCCTCGATAGTTAGCACCTCAATAACAGTTAAATAAGTGGTTAATTCATATTGGGGATATTTACCCAAATCTATTGAAGGTTTCGGTAATCTACCTTTGGTTGTAGTAGCAGCAGCAACTTCAATAATTTCATCATCATCTGGAAACCAAAATGATAGTAATGGAGAAGGAGGGGTAGAAACAAATGGGATTCACTTAGTTAAACCAGATGTATGTGGCAGTTACAGCTGAAAACTTAGTATGTACTTAAATTTTTTTCTCACTCATTCCACATAAAGGGATTTTTGTTTGAATAGTTGATCAGCAAACATTTTTAACCCATTTTTTCTTTTTTTCACATGATTCATGCTATTATTGACCGTATAATTGAAAAATATCATTATATACTAATTTATATTATAAAATACGTGTTTATTATTTTCATTTAACAATTCTAAAGTAAATAGAAATTTAGTAGCCTCACTCCTACTAACATTCGGAATATTCAGTTTTATCAATGTTTCCTTTTAAATCTTTTACATCTTCGATTACTTCAAGATCCCAAATAAAAGAATATTTAGACAAATATTGTTCGGTTAGTATAAATATTACTTTAGAACCTATAATAAATAGTAAATTATTTCTCCACTTTCACCCCGAAATTGTAAATATTTATGCTATAAAAATATGGATGGGATCTACTCCAGAAGGATATCCTGCGGCATCCCAATTACAATTTATACTGCGTGTCGTAATTGAGGATAATTATTGTTTAAAATATTTCTTTGTGGAACTCTTCTTTAACATTGACCAAAGAAGCATCATGTACTGTGAACATGATTTCGAGTACCCCAATATTCCCGATTACTTAACAGGGCCTATCAAGGGATATAGATTCTATGCTAAAGATCCTTCTGTATTTCTGATGATGATACAAGCTTCCCAACAGGAACGAGAAGCTCTGAGAGAGATGATGATAGCAGACGGAATATCGATTCCATCGTCATGTAGCAAAGTTGATCAGGCTGTGCTGAAAAAGCTTATATTCCTAAAACACTATTTTGATCGGCATTATCATTTCAGGCACATTGTGTTTAAAAATATAAGTTGGGAATTAACCCGAGATGTGAGAGATTACGAAGCATGGTTGAAAAATGAAAAATGGCTTAACTACGTTAATCACAGGAAGATTGAACATAAACCCTATTGTTTACATAATGAATCTATTTTTTGCGAGCCTCGTCATGATATAATTTATAGGGACCCCAACTATAAACATATATTTCGTTTTGGGATAGCCAGATATTGTATTAAATGGAATGCTAGTAGTAATTACATATTTCGGGTTTTCAGTGATTGTGATGATGATAAAAAATGTGATGATATATGTTGTATTAACCGAGGAAACCTTGACCGAATTTATCATTTAAATTCGTCGCATACGGAATTAATTGCTCGAATAGTGGCAAAAGAATATGGATCATTTTATGTAGAAAAGGTACATAGCGTACTTTTCATAACCCAAAATCCCCATCTCTTTATGGACCTCATTCAAACGGGAGAAAAGGAAGAAATCTGTCGTTTTATTATACAAGACGAAGGTTTATCATCATCATCATTATCACTACCACTACCATGTAAAAATACCAACAATCCAAATAGTTTACAGGCAATGTGCATCAATAAATTGGTGAATTCTTTTTTGGATACTACTAGAATGGGATATTGGAACATGGCCTGCTTAGGTAGAGCAATCAACACCAATCCTAACATTCCTCATTTTTTAAAACTAAAGTTAATCAACGAAGTTCAACGGAATCTAATGATCCGATCGTGGGAAAGAGCAGTGGCAGATGAAACAACTATTAACCATTTATTCTATAAATTCACTTATTATGGACAGTACCAATATTCTTAAATAAATAAATCCAAAGTTGGGATCAAATAATAAAAGTATAAATATAAACTATTGATAAATCTATTACGCTGTAATGTATCCAATATCATTGGATACTGACCAAAAAACTACTCAATATCGACATAATATAGAGAATATAGTATACCAATGTTGAGTATAATATTAAATATCAATAGATACTAGAAAACAACTCTATATCGACATAATATATTTTTATTATATAATATCATTTATTCAATTTTGAAAATTATTGAACAGACTTTTATTTTGAATATACTATCCAAAGAAATAATTATATTGAATGCCGAAAAATCAACATTGAATGTCCTATTCAATATAATGTATGTACATTTATTGATGGACTGTTTCATTTAGTTTCATTTAAGTAAGATAAAATTAATATTGGACTTCAAAATAGGCATTTTTTTCTCCCCCCATAAAAAATGAGTGAAATTGTTAAAACAATCTTGAGTATGGTACATTTCCCTGAGGATGGGACCTCAGGTTTAAGAGAACGTATAAATATAAAAACTTATTTAAACAATGTTTCTGCTAAAGATGAGGATGAAACAAGAACAATCATATTACTAAATAAATTGCTTCATTTATTTGATCTGTCTGATAGATATATAAAAGTAATAACTAAAACATATCCTCTTATTAAAAGTCAATATCAACAAAATGAAACCATAGCTTTATTAAATAAACGATATAGTGAGTGTGATACTGAAAAAAGTCTTCTAGAGACTGCGAAAGCAGAAAAAGACCGCGAAATCATTTATTTAAATAATAAAGTTGAGAAGTTTACAACTGAAATAGAAAAACATAAAAATATAATAGCCAAATTGGAACTTGAAAACAGTAAATGTGTAGACGAATTAAAAACCCAAGTAGTAGAATTAGAAAAATTAGGTGAATATAAAAATCAAATAGATGAAAAAAACAAAGAAATAAATGATTTATATAATAGAAATATAGAAAACGCAAAAAAACTAACAGAAAGAGACAAACAAATAACAAAATTAGATATTGAAATTGAAAATTTAAAAACTATAATTAAATCAAATACTACTGAAATAAAATCTAAAAACGTTGAACTCAATAAAAAATTACAACTATATACTGAACAATTATTTGATCAAAAACAAGAAATAAATAGAAATAATGATGAATTAATTAAGTTAAAGAGTTATTTAAACAATTGTGAACGAGTAATAAATGAAAAAGAACAACAAATAGAAACTTTGAAAATAAATTGGTTTAATGAAAAACATCAACTAGAAGAAAGTTATACGAATGAACTTAAGAAATGTAACTATGAAAAAGATGAAATAGAAAAAACTTATATTAAACAACTTCAGGAACAAAAACAAGCCCATAAACGACAATATGATGAGGCGGTATTATTATTCAAAACAAAAGATCTTGAGAAACAGCAACAAATAGAAACTTATATTAAAACACTTCAGGAACAAGAACAAGGTCATCAACGACAATATGTAGAAGAACTTGAGAAACAGCAACATCTAGAAACTATTAATAAACAACTTAAGGAAGAAGAACAACAAGTCAATCAACAATATAATCAATTATTGTTGAATATAGATGAAACAAATATTAATAATAATCAATTATTTACTAATTTTTTAAAAAACCCTATATTATCAAATGATGATATAACTGAATGTTTTTCAAAGATATTGTTTATATATAATAGTCATTCAAGTATTACAAATAATCTAATTAAATCAATAATAAAGATTATTAATCATTTTAAAATAGAACACAATAATTATATTCTACAAGAACACACAAATAGAATGGCTAAGTTAAATGACATTATTGACAATAGTAATACTGATCTACAACTGGGAAATATAGTAAATATATTATTTACTAATGAGGAAGAAAGAAAGTTATTTAATCATATACTAAATAGTTTCAAAACTAATATTACCGATGAAATAGTAAAAAAACACAAAAAAGAATTAGTGCCTTATGTTGATTCAAATATAGTTTTAACAACTAAGTTACAAGAACCAAATTATTTGGCTAAAATATTAGTAGATCGACTTGCATCTATGGATTTAGTTAAAGAAAATATAATAGACCGACTTACAGATTTATACAGCTATACAAAAGAAACAAATTCTGAAGTTATAAAGGTATATACTTTTATTACAATTATATATACAATTTATCAGAACGAAATTCAAAGAGATTTTAGATTACGAAATGTAAAACACTTTTATGCAATTATCTTACAAGTGATTCGCAAGTCATATGGTGGTGATACTACTGAAATATTAGCCATTCAACAAACACAGGAATCAGAAAATTTGAGGTTAAAACAAACAAATAAAGAAATACATTCAAAATGTTAGTCATGAGTTCTGAATTAAACGAATCGAAAATACATTTGTCGATGATTAATACAATGGACATTTCTTCAGACTATGATGAAACTCTAGTAGAAAAGTTCACCTCTATTATCAAAACTATTATTAATGAACTCGATGCTTACCTAGCAGAGAAGTGCCAAAAAAAATATTTATTATTAGCATTCGATCAGATTAAAGTAAAAGACATATTTTGTCGGAATAGTGTTGCCAAAAATGAAATTAAACAATTATTCTATTCTCTTTCGAATCATATTTCTAAATTTATATTGTGCGCCCAGTTCTATAAAAATCTTGTTACTGTAATAAATGATAAAATTCTTATGCCTTCTATTCAATTAAACCTACATTTTTCACGAAACTTATATGACGTCAATACTATGAAAACAGCTTTATTAAACCCCCAAATATAAAGAAAGCTATTAAAACCCCCTCTGTTTTTCCACTTATATTTAATATTAAGGGTTTAACACTGATTGGAGACCAAATTAGCATTGACGACGATGAAATTTACACCAACCAAATAGTGTCTATTGATAACAATGATAAAAATTTAAAATTACTTACATTATTGAACAGTGATGATATTAAACAAGAAAGGGAATTGTTTATTGAAACACAAATAATACAAAAATATTTAAATGTAATCGGTGATGAAATAATTTTAAAAACAATTTCCTCTCAGAAAGTTTCATCACAGGAAACAACAAAAACATATAAAACAACAGATTTGGGGAAAAAACCAAAAGATGTCAAAGAACTATCAAGATTAAATACCAAAGACAGACGAAAAAATGAAAGAATGACTCTGAAAAAGAATAAAAAGGAAAAACAGTTAATGAATAGGAGAGGAGGAACAGATGAAATGCAATTGGAAGAGAAAGACCAATAAATGACACCAGTTCATCAATTGAAGGCAAAGAAGGAGGATATTAAACCAATAAATGATACTAGTTCAATAGTTCTAAGAAGGAGGATGAAAAGGAAATAGAAGGGGATGTAATAATGATAGACGAAAAGAAGGAGGATGAAAAGGATTTTGGGGGTTTGAATAATAAAAAAAAAAAAAAAAAAAAACAGTAGCAGGTCGGGGAGTAGGCAAATAAACTCAACTCAAAAAAGAGAAAGAGAAAGAGAGAGCATAGAAAGATTTTAAGAAAACATTCAGCCTTTGATTATATACTACTTTTCCATTAAATTATTTGTTTGTGAACACAATTATAGTAGTAACTTTAATTTATTGTTGTTCGTTCTTTCCTCCCTCCCCCACCACCTGTTTCCGGACTGATGAAGGGTTTCGGAGTCAGGGCAAGTGTTAGTTGGTCTAGAGACTCTGGCGGCTGTGGGAGATAACTACTAACTCTTCTGGGGAAGCAAACAACAAGCTGAAAGAGGCCAAGCTACATCTGCTGAGGATTCCCACCCACCTTATACACTTACATTGTAGAGGATAATTATTGAGGAGCATATGTCTTGTTTCATAAAAGTAAGGTTATCTTCTTCATCTTCTTCCTCATCGTCGTCTTTATCGTCGTCCTCATCGTCGTCCTCAGACTCATTCGAAAATGACTGGTTCATTGGCAAACTGAAGGGCTTGACACTAAATAAGGCCATAAAAAGAAAGAAGAGAGAAAAGGCACTAAGGAAGCTTGATTCCAGCAAAAACAAATGGCCACGGTATTCCGAGATTAAGAAGGATGATATGGTGGATATGGGGGAAATGGGGGAAGTATGTTCATCTTTACTGAGCTCAGACATTGGAGATGGAGATGATGACACCAAGCCAGGGAAGGAATGGGAGAAGCAGGAGAATGTGGAGGAACAGGTCTTCGGTCAGGAGACGAACAGGCACAGGTATGTTTTTAGTAAATAACTTTTACGTTTTAGGTCTGTCCTAGTCTAGGATGAACTGAAATTGATCCTTTTAATTTCAGTTGTGCGTTATTTTTTTTTCGTGATTAAAAGTTTTTTTAATTAGAAAATTCCTATGTTCTGTTAAAATTTCTTCGGTATATTAATGTCTTTCTTATTTGCTACACAGCTCAGCAACTTCCAGAAAAGAGATGTCGAAGTGACAGACACTACTAAATGGAAGATAGAAGTTCATTCAGACCATATATCATCACACACTCTGGATGAAAAAAATGAGGAATGCATGCATGTCTGAACTGTCTTTATCTTATATCGTAAATGAAAAGATTCCATATTTTGGTAATTTTTTAAGAGAGTTTTAAATTTTATATTATCAATACTGTTAAGAAGGAAATTTAAAAATTTCCCACAGAATAATAAATAAGGGTCGGAATCATGACAAGAAATTTTTTAATAACCTCTAATATTTATTATAAAAAAACATTTATATCCACATAATATATCATATCTCAGTTCTATTGGTATTATTATTATTATTACACTAACAGCATCATATAGACTTAATCATCTGATGTTGACGATTCTAATATTTTGAATGCGTCCTCTGATACAGTTCTCTCTTGAACACTGTGAGGGGATTACCAGTTATGCCCCTTATTGTAGTGGACTTAACCTAGGTTCGGTCGTATTTGCTCCCAACTTTAGTTGTTCTCCTGTTTAGTCACTCTAATGAGTTATGTAGCTTAGGGATTCTGCTTCTAGTGTGTGGTCTGGTCAACACACTTTTTTTGTAAATATTTGTCAACACAATGCATTCCATTGTAGGCTGGTGGTCTGTCATACAACCTTTACCCATACTGTTGTCTATATTTTGTATCCACAATTTTCAGAAGACAGCTTCTCTCTCCTTTCTCCTGTTTGTAAACTTATGATAATTTTAGACATGCCATTTTCTGCGCTGATCTTTATGACCTTTTATCACTTATCACTCAAAACCCGAAAAATAAGAGTACGACCATCCCATTAATTACTATATCTGGGTAACCTATTATGACATTCATGTTCATAGTTTTGGGTCCCTATAAATTATAAATCGATGGTGTTCACAGAATATATATAGTGAGCCCTAAGTGGGACCTACTTGACATAATTGACTGTAACAGGAGGTGGGCAGGGAGCGGGTTGTGAAAAACTATAACAACATATTTTTCAAATGCTTTTATACTGCTATAATAAAGGCTACGAGTAGTTGAAGTAAATTATCTGACAAAGAAGGATGGCGTCTCTACCATATATATTATTAGAAAATATATTTTCACTAATTCCATATCGCCATCTTTTGCTTATTTGCTCGAGGGTGTGTAAAAGCTGGAGTCGTTTAATTCTAAACTCCGCTTACATGCCTTTTCGAATCCTTTATCATCGTCTTATATGGGATTCTCATACTCCTTTCCATAGTCCCCTCCTTGATGATGAAGAAGATGATTTGTCTCGACATAAAGCATCCTATATCATGGAAAAACTGAGTCGCAAATACTATATAATTCTTGGAGGTCATTGTATGCAAGGTATACTAGACATGATGGAAAAACGAATGAAGAACAGGTCGAGAATTGGTCAAGAAAAAAATGATTCCAAACTGTTTGAGCTTTTGCGTAATCATCCCCTATATACTTCAATCATAAAATCGGGAGAATTAGATAACAAGAGCTGCGTGTGGTCCTTAGTGACCGTTATAGCTATGTTATCTCGCGATACGGACGAAATTTTACAATTGTTAAAGGTTCTTTTTGCGATATATCCTTCATCTACTATTATGGATATATTTTATAGTTATGCAGTTATTTTCCTATTCTGTTCGAAACTTTATTTTTCTAATGTTCATCATTATAAGGTACATGCTGCACTCTATCTTATAGAAAATAATATCATTCATTATCAGCCAGAGCAAATAATATCTTGTGAACAGGCCCTTCTGATCAATCATTTTCCTTGTGCTAGGGAAAGTATATGTGTGGAATATGTTCCCGGAGTGGATATAGTCGACGTAGTTCTCAAGATGGTACGGTGTCATTCAAATTTACGCTACTTGATTGTTGAGTCACAGTCGTCGTTATTCACACCACCCCTTTTACAATTACCACCAAATGCGGTTTGTTCACTGTCTATAGATGATTTTTTTCTTTTGATGTTCTGGTACTTATGCCAGATTCTATGGTCACTGAAGATGATGATTTAAGAAAAAGGAAGGATATTTCAATAATCACATTTAGAAACGTATTATCCAGTAAAAAGAATACCTGTTTCAGTACAATAACTATTGTATATCCACTAATGTTAAGCACCAAGAATCAAGATTTATGTTGGATAATGTATTCCATTATGAGATGTCAAAGTAACACAGAAATTTCTTATAGATCAGTTCTTCCTGTAAGTATAAAAACGCCCCACCAGGAAGAAAAAAAGAGTTGTAACGAAATGGTGTTAATTGTTTTCTCCGATTTTTTAGATATGTATAAATCCTGTTATTATGAATATTATCATGATGATTCTTTTAATGATTTTCTTATAACAGTAGGTGAGAAATTAGAACAAATTCTAGATGAACTTTTTTTAGGTTACTTTATTAGTGACGTCTATAAAACGGCCTACTCAATATCTAAAACTAGAACTCGTGATTATATAACTTGGTTAAAAACAAAATGTTCATTTAAGGAAGTGTATCATCCAAGATTCAATGTTATTATGTGCATGGATATGTTATCAATTTCCCATACTATGCCTTCTTTCTCATCAATTCGTTTATGTGGAGATTTATCACCATTTCCTAAAAGATTTAAAATTGAAGATACGGTTATTGCAATCATTACCAACTTGAAATTCGATGTTTTAGAATTTCCATGTAGTAACTATTTTACAGATGGGAGAATAAATAAATTTGTTGAAAATCAATTGGCGACATATGAAGAAATTAATAGACATAATAATAAATCACAATGTGTAGGTTGCAAAAACACTTTAAAGGGTGAATGTTTGGCTTTTAAACATGTTATAAATTCAGTGGGAATGGCGGCATTAAGATTTACATGTTATAATAGTTCCGAATATTTTATATGTGCTCGGTGTGCCCAATTATATAGGGATCAAGATGAATATGTTAATATATTTGAGAATTTAGAATGCTGTTGGTCTAGTTTTAATTATACTGATACTTATTCTTCTAGTTCGGATTCTTCTTGGGATTGTTAAAGAAAATAATTACTTTTCCAATATTAATAATTAATTAAAAAACCAAAACAAATAAATCTATTGTGAACAAGCCCTTCTAATCAATCACGTTTCACGTACAGGTGAAACTATATGTGTTGATTATGTTCCTGGTGTAGATAATATATATATCCGGTGTTGCCATATGTTATTGTGATATATTTGATTCAATTCTATCACAAACGTATAATAAAAAATTCAGATGACTATAAATCTTAGCTAATAATTAATTCGCTATTTGTTGCTAGGGCAGGTCATCTCGAGAAAGTATTAAAATTAAATATTTAAAGGATTTAAAAAATATGAACAAAAAAGAGGGACTTTTCATGAATATAGATATGGAACATATAAATAATGAAGATTTTAACACCAAAAAAATTCCTGGATTGTATTATTTACCCCCCTGAGACATGTTACGTTTTTGGGAAACTTTTAAAATCTTTATTATTGCACTAAATATATCTGGGATAAAAATCCTATGCTCACACCTTTATTATATAGTAAGGTTATAGATAAGTGTCATAGAAATGATTTTAGTTCACAATTGTGGGTTGTGAAATTATTGGGACATTGGTGAAAATTGTCAAATTTTTTGTTCTCCCTCTCTCTATTTAGGTTGAGATGTTGAAACTTGGTCCAGTTGCAGCACTTTTCACATGTATCGGATAATAAATTTAGAAGGCCCATAACAATGACACAACTAGCTAGATTAAGAAGACCATGGAAAACTTTTGTATCTTCGATTAAATACAACGATGAACTAACAAGAATGGTATATCTATATTATGCAGATAGACTCAATATTACTCTGGAGTTATATTGCAATATACCACCACCAATGGTACTTTATGAGCATATACCATACATTGTATCAATAACGCCAGTAACTCTTTATTCGATAAATTTTGGATGGGAACGAATAAAAAAGGGTATCCCGTGGCATCACAATTGCAATTTATAATGCGAGTTATAGTAACTGACGAGAAAACGGGGAAATATTATTATTTGTTTGTAGAACTTATCGCTAACCGCGACGAACGGCGTACAATGTTCTGTAACTTCAATTTAAATAAATCTTCTTTGTATGGCCAACATGAAAGATTCGATTGCCAAACCCATGTCAATGGATATCGATCTTATGCTAAAGATCCGCTTGTATTTTTGATGATGATAAAAGCGTCCGACGAAGAAAGAGAAGCTCTGAAAGAGATGATGATAGCCGAGGGAATAAGGATCCCTTTATCATCATCATCATCATCATCATCATGTTATAATAAAGTTTGTCAAACTACAAAAGAGAAGCTTTTGAGAATGAAACGATATTTCAATCGACATTATTACTTTAGGTATATGATGTTCAACGATATACAGTGGGAATTAACCAAAGATGTTATTGCTTTCGAAGCATGGTTATATGGCCAAGAATGGTCTGAATACGCTCTTAAAAAGAGAATTCAACACCAAAAATGTTGCTTGTTGGACGACAGAGAGTTTCAACTAAAGCTGGTCATGAAACCCAGTTTTAATTTATTTTTTAGAAGGTTCATGGAAATGTATGAGAATAGCATTATGGGAATTAATATTCCCATACTTCGGAATAAGAGAACCACCACCTATAGAGTATTTAGTGATTGTGAGGAAGAATA
>WNGS01008887.1:28006-72490 GCA_020271785.1 Procambarus virginalis
ATGTAACAGGGTTTCTTCAGTTCATTGGATAAAATATTTCTAAATGTGATTACTGAAATTTCTTTCACTTTTTTTTCTCCAGTATTCCTCCCTATTAATATCAGAAGAATCTGGCATAAGCACCAATACATCAAAAGAAAAAGAATTAAACATAGAAAATGAATAAATAGCATTTGACGGTAAATGTTGTACAAGTGGTGATTGTGACTGCGATTCAATAATTAAAAATCGCAAAGATGAATGCCGCTTTACTATCTTCAAAACTATACTGACTATATCCACTCCAGGAACATAATCGACACGTGTAATTTCGCCTTTAATTGGAACCTGATTGATCAGAAGTGCCTGTTCACAATAATATGTTTGTTCTGACGACTGAAGAATTATATTTTCGATCATATAGAGTGCAGAATGTACCTTATAATGATTAATATTAGATTGCTGTAAGTTCTGAAAAGAAAAAAGAAAAATAACTGTATATCCATAAAAAATATCCAGAACAGTTGACGTGGGATACATTCGAAGACAAATATTTAACAATTGTAAAATTTCATCTGTATCCCGAGAGAACATTGTCATAGCTGTCACTAAAGACCACACTTTGTTTTGTTTGTCATACCTTTTAAAGGATGATTAACACTCGTCATTGTTTTTAATGCTGATGTAAACATAGGATGATCATTCAATAACTCAAATAGTTCAGAGTCTTTTTTTATTTCATGACCAATTTTCGACCAGTTATTCATTTTTGTCTCGATCATCTTTAGAAGGCCTCTCATACAGTATCTTCCATCGGTTATATTGTATTTGATGCGACATAATTGTTCCATAATATAGGATGCATTGTAAAGAGTATCTTCATTGCTGTGTAGAAGTGGACTAGGGAAAAGAGTATACGAATTCCATATTAATCGATGATAAAGAGTGCGGAATGGCATATATGCCGAGTCAAGAATAACACGGCTCCAAATTTTACAAACTCTGGAACAAATGATTAAAAGATGACGATATGGAACCAGTGAAAATATGTTTTCTAATAACACCTGTGGTAGGGACGACATTTTTTGGACCAGAGTTTGCATCAACACCTGATATATATATATATATATATATATATATATATATATATATATATATATATATATATATATATATATATATATATATATATATATATATATTAATTATCTGGCTATACAATTATTTGCATACACGACTATTAATATATAGATTAATAAAGTGATCAGTGATTTTTCACCTTAATATTGTTATTTACATATTTATGGAGATACCTACATATGCATAAGGGTTATTATAACAATGACCTTTCTCATTGTCATAGTCAGTGGGGTTTAACTTAATTAATTCACATATTTTTTTTTTACATTAGTTTTATGTATTTCAGAGTTACGTACTTCTTCCGTTAGTCGCAAGGTAATATGTTGTAAATGATCAACACTTTCTTGAAGCCTCGATAGTTAGCACCTCAATAACAGTTAAATAAGTGGTTAATTCATATTGGGGATATTTACCCAAATCTATTGAAGGTTTCGGTAATCTACCTTTGGTTGTAGTAGCAGCAGCAACTTCAATAATTTCATCATCATCTGGAAACCAAAATGATAGTAATGGAGAAGGAGGGGTAGAAACAAATGGGATTCACTTAGTTAAACCAGATGTATGTGGCAGTTACAGCTGAAAACTTAGTATGTACTTAAATTTTTTTCTCACTCATTCCACATAAAGGGATTTTTGTTTGAATAGTTGATCAGCAAACATTTTTAACCCATTTTTTCTTTTTTTCACATGATTCATGCTATTATTGACCGTATAATTGAAAAATATCATTATATACTAATTTATATTATAAAATACGTGTTTATTATTTTCATTTAACAATTCTAAAGTAAATAGAAATTTAGTAGCCTCACTCCTACTAACATTCGGAATATTCAGTTTTATCAATGTTTCCTTTTAAATCTTTTACATCTTCGATTACTTCAAGATCCCAAATAAAAGAATATTTAGACAAATATTGTTCGGTTAGTATAAATATTACTTTAGAACCTATAATAAATAGTAAATTATTTCTCCACTTTCACCCCGAAATTGTAAATATTTATGCTATAAAAATATGGATGGGATCTACTCCAGAAGGATATCCTGCGGCATCCCAATTACAATTTATACTGCGTGTCGTAATTGAGGATAATTATTGTTTAAAATATTTCTTTGTGGAACTCTTCTTTAACATTGACCAAAGAAGCATCATGTACTGTGAACATGATTTCGAGTACCCCAATATTCCCGATTACTTAACAGGGCCTATCAAGGGATATAGATTCTATGCTAAAGATCCTTCTGTATTTCTGATGATGATACAAGCTTCCCAACAGGAACGAGAAGCTCTGAGAGAGATGATGATAGCAGACGGAATATCGATTCCATCGTCATGTAGCAAAGTTGATCAGGCTGTGCTGAAAAAGCTTATATTCCTAAAACACTATTTTGATCGGCATTATCATTTCAGGCACATTGTGTTTAAAAATATAAGTTGGGAATTAACCCGAGATGTGAGAGATTACGAAGCATGGTTGAAAAATGAAAAATGGCTTAACTACGTTAATCACAGGAAGATTGAACATAAACCCTATTGTTTACATAATGAATCTATTTTTTGCGAGCCTCGTCATGATATAATTTATAGGGACCCCAACTATAAACATATATTTCGTTTTGGGATAGCCAGATATTGTATTAAATGGAATGCTAGTAATTACATATTTCGGGTTTTCAGTGATTGTGATGATGATAAAAAATGTGATGATATATGTTGTATTAACCGAGGAAACCTTGACCGAATTTATCATTTAAATTCGTCGCATACGGAATTAATTGCTCGAATAGTGGCCAAAGAATATGGATCATTTTATGTAGAAATGGTACATAGCGTACTTTTCATAACCCAAAATCCCCATCTCTTTATGGACCTCATTCAAACGGGAGAAAAGGAAGAAATCTGTCGTTTTATTATACAAGACGAAGGTTTATCATCATCATCATTATCACTACCACTACCATGTAAAAATACCAACAATCCAAATAGTTTACAGGCAATGTGCATCAATAAATTGGTGAATTCTTTTTTGGATACTACTAGAATGGGATATTGGAACATGGCCTGCTTAGGTAGAGCAATCAACACCAATCCTAACATTCCTCATTTTTTAAAACTAAAGTTAATCAACGAAGTTCAACGGAATCTAATGATCCGATCGTGGGAAAGAGCAGTGGCAGATGAAACAACTATTAACCATTTATTCTATAAATTCACTTATTATGGACAGTACCAATATTCTTAAATAAATAAATCCAAAGTTGGGATCAAATAATAAAAGTATAAATATAAACTATTGATAAATCTATTACGCTGTAATGTATCCAATATCATTGGATACTGACCAAAAAACTACTCAATATCGACATAATATAGCGAATATAGTATACCAATGTTGAGTATAATATTAAATATCAATAGATACTAGAAAACAACTCTATATCGACATAATATATTTTTATTATATAATATCATTTATTCAATTTTGAAAATTATTGAACAGACTTTTATTTTGAATATACTATCCAAAGAAATAATTATATTGAATGCCGAAAAATCAACATTGAATGTCCTATTCAATATAATGTATGTACATTTATTGATGGACTGTTTCATTTAGTTTCATTTAAGTAAGATAAAATTAATATTGGACTTCAAAATAGGCATTTTTTTCTCCCCCCATAAAAAATGAGTGAAATTGTTAAAACAATCTTGAGTATGGTACATTTCCCTGAGGATGGGACCTCAGGTTTAAGAGAACGTATAAATATAAAAACTTATTTAAACAATGTTTCTGCTAAAGATGAGGATGAAACAAGAACAATCATATTACTAAATAAATTGCTTCATTTATTTGATCTGTCTGATAGATATATAAAAGTAATAACTAAAACATATCCTCTTATTAAAAGTCAATATCAACAAAATGAAACCATAGCTTTATTAAATAAACGATATAGTGAGTGTGATACTGAAAAAAATCTTCTAGAGACTGCGAAAGCAGAAAAAGACCGCGAAATCATTTATTTAAATAATAAAGTTGAGAAGTTTACAACTGAAATAGAAAAACATAAAAATATAATAGCCAAATTGGAACTTGAAAACAGTAAATGTGTAGACGAATTAAAAACCCAAGTAGTAGAATTAGAAAAATTAGGTGAATATGAAGATAAAATAGATGAAAAAGACAAAGAAATAAATGATTTATATAATAGAAATATAGAATACGCTAAAAAACTAACAGAAAGAGACAAACAAATAACAAAATTAGATAATGAAATTGAATATTTAAATACTATAATTAAATCAAATAATACTGAAATAAAATCTAAAAACGTTAAACTCAGTAAAGAATTACAACTATGTACTGAACAATTATCTCATCAAAAACAAGAAATAAATAGAAATAATTATCAATTAACTGAAAGTCATAGACATAATGAGATGTTAAAGAGTTCTTTAAACGATTACCAACGAGTAATAAATGAAAAAGAACAACAAATAGAAACTTTGAAAATAAATTGTTTTAATGAAAAACATCAACTAGAAGAAAGTTATAAGAATGAACTTGAGAAATGTAACTATGAAAAACATGAAATAGAAAAAACTTTTATTAAACAACTTCAGGAACAAAAACAAGCCCATCAAAGACAATATGATGAGGCGTTATTATTATTCAAAACAAAAGAACTTGAGAAACAGCAACAAGAACACACAAATAGAATGGCTAAGTTAAATGACATTATTGACAATAGTATTACTGATCTACAACTGGGAAATATAGTAAATATATTATTTACTAATGAGGAAGAAAGAAAGTTATTTAATCATATACTAAATAGTTTCAAAACTAATATTACCGATGAAATAGTAAAAAAACACAAAAAAGAATTAGTGCCTTATGTTGATTCAAATATAGTTTTAAAAAGTAAGTTACAAGAACCAAATTATTTGGCTAAAATATTAGTAGATCGACTTGCATCTATGGATTTAGTTAAAGAAAATATAATAGACCGACTTACAGATTTATATAGCTATACAAAAGAAACAAATTCTGAAGTTATAAAGGTATGTACTTTTATTACAATTATATATACAATTTATCAGAACGAAATTCAAAGAGATTTTAGAGTACGAAATGTAAAACACTTTTATGCAATTATCTTACAAGTGATTCGCAAGTCATATGGTGGTGATACTACTGAAATATTAGCCATTCAACAAACACAGGAATCAGAAAATTTGAGGTTAAAACAAACAAATAAAGAAATACATTCTAAAATGTTAGTCATGAGTTCTGAATTAAACGAATCGAAAATACATTTGTCGATGATTAATACAATGGACATTTCTTCAGACTATGATGAAACTCTAGTAGAAAAGTTCACCTCTATTATCAAAACTATTATTAATGAACTCGATGCTTACCTAGCAGAGAAGTGCCAAAAAAAATATTTATTATTAGCATTCGATCAGATTAAAGTAAAAGACATATTTTGTCGGAATAGTGTTGCCAAAAATGAAATTAAACAATTATTCTATTCTCTTTCGAATCATATTTCTAAATTTATATTGTGCGCCCAGTTCTATAAAAATCTTGTTACTGTAATAAATGATAAAATTCTTATGCCTTCTATTCAATTAAACCTACATTTTTCACGAAACTTATATGACGTCAATACTATGAAAACAGCTTTATTAAACCCTCCAAATATAAAGAAAGCTATTAAAACCCCCTCTGTTTTTCCACTTATATTTAATATTAAGGGTTTAACACTGATTGGAGACCAAATTAGCATTGACGACGATGAAATTTACACCAACCAAATAGTGTCTATTGATAACAATGATAAAAATTTAAAATTACTTACATTATTGAACAGTGATGATATTAAACAAGAAAGGGAATTGTTTATTGAAACACAAATAATACAAAAATATTTAAATGTAATCGGTGATGAAATAATTTTAAAAACAATTTCCTCTCAGAAAGTTTCATCACAGGAAACAACAAAAACATATAAAACAACAGATTTGGGGACAAAACCAAAAGATGTCAAAGAACTATCAAGATTAAATACCAAAGACAGACGAAAAAATGAAAGAATGACTCTGAAAAAGAATAAAAAGGAAAAACAGTTAATGAATAGGAGAGGAGGAACAGATGAAATGCAATTGGAAGAGGAAGACCAATAAATGACACCAGTTCATCAATTGAAGGCAAAGAAGGAGGATATTAAACCAATAAATGATACTAGTTCAATAGAGGATGAAAAGGATTTTGGGGGGTTTGAATATAAAAAAAAAAAAAAGAAAAAAAAAACAGTAGCAGGTCGGGGAGTAGGCAAATAAACTCAACTCAAAAAAGAGAAAGAGAAAGAGAGAGCATAGAAAGATTTTAAGAAAATATTCAGCCTTTGATTATATACTACTTTTCCATTAAATTATTTGTTTGTGAACACAATTATAGTAGTAACTTTAATTTATTGTTGTTCGTTCTTTCCTCCCTCCCCCACCACCTGTTTCCGGACTGATGAAGGGTTTCGGAGTCAGGGCAAGTGTTAGTTGGTCTAGAGACTCTGGCGGCTGTGGGAGATAACTACTAACTCTTCTGGGGAAGCAAACAACAAGCTGAAAGAGGCCAAGCTACATCTGCTGAGGATTCCCACCCACCTTATACACTTACATTGTAGAGGATAATTATTGAGGAGCATATGTCTTGTTTCATAAAAGTAAGGTTATCTTCTTCATCTTCTTCCTCATCGTCGTCTTTATCGTCGTCCTCATCGTCGTCCTCAGACTCATTCGAAAATGACTGGTTCATTGGCAAACTGAAGGGCTTGACACTAAATAAGGCCATAAAAAGAAAGAAGAGAGAAAAGGCACTAAGGAAGCTTGATTCCAGCAAAAACAAATGGCCACGGTATTCCGAGATTAAGAAGGATGATATGGTGGATATGGGGGAAATGGGGGAAGTATGTTCATCTTTACTGAGCTCAGACATTGGAGATGGAGATGATGACACCAAGCCAGGGAAGGAATGGGAGAAGCAGGAGAATGTGGAGGAACAGGTCTTCGGTCAGGAGACGAACAGGCACAGGTATGTTTTTAGTAAATAACTTTTACGTTTTAGGTCTGTCCTAGTCTAGGATGAACTGAAATTGATCCTTTTAATTTCAGTTGTGCGTTATTTTTTTTTCGTGATTAAAAGTTTTTTTAATTAGAAAATTCCTATGTTCTGTTAAAATTTCTTCGGTATATTAATGTCTTTTTTATTTGCTACACAGCTCAGCAACTTCCAGAAAAGAGATGTCGAAGTGACAGACACTACTAAATGGAAGATAGAAGTTCATTCAGACCATATATCATCACACACTCTGGATGAAAAAAATGAGGAATGCATGCATGTCTGAACTGTCTTTATCTTATATCGTAAATGAAAAGATTCCATATTTTGGTAATTTTTTAAGAGAGTTTTAAATTTTATATTATCAATACTGTTAAGAAGGAAATTTAAAAATTTCCCACAGAATAATAAATAAGGGTCGGAATCATGACAAGAAATTTTTTAATAACCTCTAATATTTATTATAAAAAAACATTTATATCCACATAATATATCATATCTCAGTTCTATTGGTATTATTATTATTATTATTACACTAACAGCATCATATAGACTTAATCATCTGATGTTGACGATTCTAATATTTTGAATGCGTCCTCTGATACAGTTCTCTCTTGAACACTGTGAGGGGATTACCAGTTATGCCCCTTATTGTAGCGGACTTAACCTAGGTTCGGTTGTATTTGCTCCCAACTTTAGTTGTTCTCCTGTTTAGTCACTCTAATGAGTTATGTAGCTTAGGGATTCTGCTTCTAGTGTGTGGTCTGGTCAACACACTTTTTTTGTAAATATTTGTCAACACAATGCATTCCATTGTAGGCTGGTGGTCTGTCATACAACCTTTACCCGTACTGTTGTCTATACTTTGTATCCACAATTTTCAGAAGACAGCTTCTCTCTCCTTTCTCCTGTTTGTAAACTTATGATAATTTTAGACATGCCATTTTCTGAGCTGATCTTTATGACCTTTTATCACTTATCACTGAAAACCCGAAATATAAGAGTACGACCATCCCATTAATTACTATATCTGGGTAACCTATTATGACATTCATGTTCATAGTTGGGGTCCCTATAAATTATAAATCGATGGTGGTGAAGAGGATATATATCATGTAAACAATAGGATTCATGTTCAATCATCCTGTGATATTTTAGTTTTTTTATTCAAATGATAAACTCCTGGCTACCAAAATATTATTGACATCATGTAATAATGATGAAATGTTTCCATATGGTGTATATTCGATGGATAGCGAGGGTAAATACAGCACCAAAGACGAACACGTTACAGATATTTTAAAAGGCCTTGATTACCTGGAAACCACTGTGGATCATTTACAAAATTTATCAGATATCTTGACTGTATGACATAGTTTAGCATGTAAACAATCACACACATAATTATCATCAAGGTACTTCACAAGCTTCCTATCTGTTATTAACACTGTCTTCTGTAATTTTATTTTATAATTAATTTCTTGGCACTGACTGTAATCTGGATGATCTTGAGCTGAAGCAGCTTTCTGTTGTTAATAAATACGACGAGCATATGCCGCTTGTGATTGTTTAATTTGTTGAGTCTTCGATTTGCGTGGCATTGTGCAATCTCTTTGTATTACTGTATGACATCATTCATCTTCTTAACAGGAAACAAATATTAAAATGAATTAAAAATTAATGGTATGTTTTTGTGAGTCTGGTCGTATAAAAAGTTTCTCATTTCACAGAATATATATAGTGAGCCCTAAGTGGGACCTACTTGACATAATTGACTGTAACAGGAGGTGGGCAGGGAGCGGGTTGTGAAAAACTATAACAACATATTTTTCAAATGCTTTTATACTGCTATAATAAAGGCTACGAGTAGTTGAAGTAAATTATCTGACAAAGAAGGATGGCGTCTCTACCATATATATTATTAGAAAATATATTTTCACTAATTCCATATCGCCATCTTTTGCTTATTTGCTCGAGGGTGTGTAAAAGCTGGAGTCGTTTAATTCTAAACTCCGCTTACATGCCTTTTCGAATCCTTTATCATCGTCTTATATGGGATTCTCATACTCCTTTCCATAGTCCCCTCCTTGATGATGAAGAAGATGATTTGTCTCGACATAAAGCATCCTATATCATGGAAAAACTGAGTCGCAAATACTATATAATTCTTGGAGGTCATTGTATGCAAGGTATACTAGACATGATGGAAAAACGAATGAAGAACAGGTCGAGAATTGGTCAAGAAAAAAATGATTCCAAACTGTTTGAGCTTTTGCGTAATCATCCCCTATATACTTCAATCATAAAATCGGGAGAATTAGATAACAAGAGCTGTGTGTGGTCCTTAGTGACCGTTATAGCTATGTTATCTCGCGATACGGACGAAATTTTACAATTGTTAAAGGTTCTTTTTGCGATATATCCTTCATCTACTATTATGGATATATTTTATAGTTATGCAGTTATTTTCCTATTCTGTTCGAAACTTTATTTTTCTAATGTTCATCATTATAAGGTACATGCTGCACTCTATCTTATAGAAAATAATATCATTCATTATCAGCCAGAGCAAATAATATCTTGTGAACAGGCCCTTCTGATCAATCATTTTCCTTGTGCTAGGGAAAGTATATGTGTGGAATATGTTCCCGGAGTGGATATAGTCGACGTAGTTCTCAAGATGGTACGGTGTCATTCAAATTTACGCTACTTGATTGTTGAGTCACAGTCGTCGTTATTCACACCACCCCTTTTACAATTACCACCAAATGCGGTTTGTTCACTGTCTATAGATGATTCTTTTTCTTTTGATGTTCTGGTACTTATGCCAGATTCTATGGTCACTGAAGATGATGATTTAAGAAAAAGGAAGGATATTTCAATAATCACATTTAGAAACGTATTATCCAGTAAAAAGAATACCTGTTTCAGTACAATAACTATTGTATATCCACTAATGTTAAGCACCAAGAATCAAGATTTATGTTGGATAATGTATTCCATTATGAGATGTCAAAGTAACAGAGAAATTTCTTATAGATCAGTTCTTCCTGTAAGTATAAAAACGCCCCACCAGGAAGAAAAAAAGAGTTGTAACGAAATGGTGTTAATTGTTTTCTCCGATTTTTTAGATATGTATAAATCCTGTTATTATGAATATTATCATGATGATTCTTTTAATGATTTTCTTATAATTACAGTAGGTGAGAAATTAGAACAAATTCTAGATGAACTTTTTTTAGGTTACTTTATTAGTGACGTCTATAAAACGGCCTACTCAATATCTAAAACTAGAACTCGTGATTATATAACTTGGTTAAAAACAAAATGTTCATTTAAGGGAGTGTATCATCCAAGATTCAATGTTATTATGTGCATGGATATGTTATCAATTTCCCATACTATGCCTTCTTTCTCATCAATTCGTTTATGTGGAGATTTATCACCATTTCCTAAAAGATTTAAAATTGAAGATACGGTTATTGCAATCATTACCAACTTGAAATTCGATGTTTTAGAATTTCCATGTAGTAACTATTTTACAGATGGGAGAATAAATAAATTTGTTGAAAATCAATTGGCGACATATGAAGAAATTAATAGACATAATAATAAATCACAATGTATAGGTTGCAAAAACACTTTAAAGGGTGAATGTTTGGCTTTTAAACATGTTATAAATTCAGTGGGAATGGCGGCATTAAGATTTACATGTTATAATAGTTCCGAATATTTTATATGTGCTCGGTGTGCCCAATTATATAGGGATCAAGATGAATATGTTAATATATTTGAGAATTTAGAATGCTGTTGGTCTAGTTTTAATTATACTGATACTTATTCTTCTAGTTCGGATTCTTCTTGGGATTGTTAAAGAAAATAATTACTTTTCCAATATTAATAATTAATTAAAAAACCAAAACAAATAAATCTATTGTGAACAAGCCCTTCTAATCAATCACGTTTCACGTACAGGTGAAACTATATGTGTTGATTATGTTCCTGGTGTAGATAATATATATATCCGGTGTTGCCATATGTTATTGTGATATATTTGATTCAATTCTATCACAAACGTATAATAAAAAATTCAGATGACTATAAATCTTAGCTAATAATTAATTCGCTATTTGTTGCTAGGGCAGGTCATCTCGAGAAAGTATTAAAATTAAATATTTAAAGGATTTAAAAAATATGAACAAAAAAGAGGGACTTTTCATGAATATAGATATGGAACATATAAATAATGAAGATTTTAACACCAAAAAAATTCCTGGATTGTATTATTTACCCCCCTGAGACATGTTACGTTTTTGGGAAACTTTTAAAATCTTTATTATTGCACTAAATATATCTGGGATAAAAATCCTATGCTCACACCTTTATTATATAGTAAGGTTATAGATAAGTGTCATAGAAAATGATGGGTTGTGAAATTGTCAAATTTTTTGTTCTCCCTCTCTCTATTTAGGTTGAGATGTTGAAACTTGGTCCAGTTGCAGCACTTTTCACATGTATCGGATAATAAATTTAGAAGGCCCATAACAATGACACAACTAGCTAGATTAAGAAGACCATGGAAAACTTTTGTATCTTCGATTAAATACAACGATGAACTAACAAGAATGGTATATCTATATTATGCAGATAGACTCAATATTACTCTGGAGTTATATTGCAATATACCACCACCAATGGTACTTTATGAGCATATACCATACATTGTATCAATAACGCCAGTAACTCTTTATTCGATAAAATTTTGGATGGGAACGAATAAAAAAGGGTATCCCGTGGCATCACAATTGCAATTTATAATGCGAGTTATAGTAACTGACGAGAAAACGGGGAAATATTATTATTTGTTTGTAGAACTTATCGCTAACCGCGACGAACGGCGTACAATGTTCTGTAACTTCAATTTAAATAAATCTTCTTTGTATGGCCAACATGAAAGATTCGATTGCCAAACCCATGTCAATGGATATCGATCTTATGCTAAAGATCCGCTTGTATTTTTGATGATGATAAAAGCGTCCGACGAAGAAAGAGAAGCTCTGAAAGAGATGATGATAGCCGAGGGAATAAGGATCCCTTTATCATCATCATCATCATCATCATCATGTTATAATAAAGTTTGTCAAACTACAAAAGAGAAGCTTTTGAGAATGAAACGATATTTCAATCGACATTATTACTTTAGGTATATGATGTTCAACGATATACAGTGGGAATTAACCAAAGATGTTATTGCTTTCGAAGCATGGTTATATGGCCAAGAATGGTCTGAATACGCTCTTAAAAAGAGAATTCAACACCAAAAATGTTGCTTGTTGGACGACAGAGAGTTTCAACTAAAGCTGGTCATGAAACCCAGTTTTAATTTATTTTTTAGAAGGTTCATGGAAATGTATGAGAATAGCATTATGGGAATTAATATTCCCATACTTCGGAATAAGAGCACCACCACCTATAGAGTATTTAGTGATTGTGAGGAAGAATACTCTGAAATTTTTTGTTGTACCAATAATTTGATAAATCACATCGACAGAGTATATCATGTGAATCACTTTGATGATGATGGAAGATACATGGAACCATGTGTTCGCCCAATTGTGAATTCATATGGTGAACTAATTGCACGTATGGTGGTGAAAAATTATGGAGTAATTTATTTCGAAATGATCATAGTAACTTATAGGGTCCCATTCCAGCACCTACGATCTGCTGAATGTATTCTTTTTCTAACCCGAGATCTCAAACTCTTTGTGGATATTATTCAAACGGGGAATAAGGATGACATTTATAGTTTTATCGCTCGAAACGAGGAGGGTTTATCATCATCTCTATACGAATATGACAATCGTTTACAAACTATATGTACTCGGGCAGTTACAAGTAGTTTTTTGGATGTTAGAACAGGAGAATGGGGTTCGATGGTTTCCACCCTCCAGATCCCGAATTCCTTGGAAGATGAACTTAAATGGAGTCTAATGGTTAATTCTTGGAAGAGAGCAGTGGAAGATTTGACATTAGATGATAATATAGCTGAACGGATCAAGGCTGTATTTATGGCTAAATCACAAAAACTGGATAAATTGATAGATGAAGAAATAGCCGTCACACTGGTGGACTTAGAGGGGTGGCTTGATAATTCGGATATAGATATATTATTATATGCTTCTTTAGTTAAGGATCCTATTATAAACTTGAATGTAGATGATATTGTTGTAATTTGAAAAAGTTGCAACTTACATACAATGGGCAAGATTATGTATATTAATTTCACATATTAAAAAAAAAAACATTAACAGACACCCCCTGACAGTTTTATATTCTAAAATATTTGTCTATTATTCTTATCATAAATAAATCTAAGAGTTGAGAGCAAATACTAAAAGTATAAATAAAAACCTTTAATGGATCTCTTAACCTGTAATGTAATGAATGAATGACAAACCAATTAATTCACATATAAAATATATATATTTGTTTATTATTTTAAAATAAATAAATCAAACTAAAGTTGGGAGCAAATACTAAAAGTATAAATAAAAACCATTGATGAATCTCTTACATTGTAATGTAATGCCAAACCAGTTTAAAGATTCATATATTATCAAGTAAATTAGGTGTATCTACTACAGTTTTAACCTTAGGAGGGTAATGATGGTAATGCAAGAGGTGGGGAAATCAAACAGGTTTCAGGCATATGATGGAAAGTTAGTTAAATTCTACTGAGAAGTGCGTTCTGGCTACTAGGTACGACATATATATATATATATATATATATATATATATATATATATATATATATATATATATATATATATATATATATATATATATATATAATTACTTTTCCAATATTAATAATTAATTAAAAAACCAAAGCAAATAAATGTATTGTGAACAAGCCCTTCAAATCAATTACGTTTCACGTGCAGGTGAAACTATATGTGTTGGTTATGTTCCTGGTGTAGATAATATATATATATATATATATATATATATATATATATATATATATATATATATATATATATATATATATATATATTTTGATTCAATTCTATCACAAATGTATAATAAAAAATTCATATGACTATAAATCTTAGCTAATAATTAATTCGCTATTTGTTGCTAGGGCAGATCATCTCGAGAAAGTATTAGAATTAAATATTTAAAGGATTTAAAAAATATGAACAAAAAAGAGGGACTTTTCATGAATATAGATATGGAACATATAAATAATGAAGATTTTAACACCAAAAAAATTCCTGGATTATATTATTTACCCCTGAGACATAATCTAATAAGACAATTATTTATAGCTTATAAGTTATATAAGTTAATAAATGATAATATTGATGATTCCCACATTAAATTTAATTATCCGCACAATCTTAGCAGAAGACGGTTAATTTATTCGAAAATTTACGATATGTCAGGATTAACAGCTAATTATAAATTTGTCTGGTATGAAAATTTTTTCACACAATTTGACAATCAGGATATTGTAATTGACAAAGATTTTGGGGTATATGCCCCATTTAAAATTGAAGAGGCCAAAATGATAATATATATTAACACTGTGGTAGATTTATGGATTTTTCTTTTAGACGGGGTAAAAAATATTAAACGAAGGTATAAACAAAGTTTAAATGAGTATATTATTAGAAATTGTTTAACTTATGAACAAACATTAAAAGTAAACAAAAAATCAATTACAAATATTGATATGTACATTAAAATTGATGAAGTCATGAGATATGATGAGAATATCATTGAGCATCTTATTACTAATTATGAAAAAAATGATAATTGGTCAAAACTAAGAAATATATCACTATCTATAGCATGGGGCATGCATTGTGATTTATTAGAACAATTTACTGATATTATTAATAAAATAAAAAATCCAATAGAACCAATACCAAGACATGCAAAATATTATTCTTATCTTTCCCCTGATTATGCAGTAACTAAAATGATGGCTTACCTCTCACAAAAAAGGGAAAATATTAATATTTGGAATAATCAGTACAAAAATTATTATATTAATAATAATGGTATTATTAAAAAGAGGAAAACTCGGGGGGTGTTGGAAGATAAAGTTGAAGAAGGGGAGGTAGTGGAGGTGGAGAAGGTGAAGGACGGTCAAGAGGAAAAAGAAGAAGAAGAAGAAGAAGAAGAAGAAGACGAAGAAGACGAAGATTACATTTGTACAACATATCAATAATGAAATAATGATGAGAGATATTTTTTAAAGGTTATGTCAGTTTGTTCAATCCTCTCCCGATTTTTATTCCGTTACAATTTCCCAATCATAACACATAACACCTTGATGATATTCTCTCTATGTCATTGATAATATATCTTTGTGGTTCCAGTACCAATACATATTAGTAGATTTGTACTACTATGACAGCTGATAAGTGTCATAGAAATGATTTCAGTTCACAATTATGGGTTGTGAAATTATTGGGATATTGGTGAAAAATTGTCTAATTTTTTTTTTGTCCCTCTCTCTATTTTGGCTGAGATGCAGCACTTTTCACGCCCATAACAATGGCACAACTAGCTAGATTAAGAAGACCATGGAAAACTTTTATATCTTCGATTAAATACAACGATGAACTAACAAGAATGATATATCTATATTATGCAGATAGACTCGATATTACTCTGGAGTTATATTGCAATGTACCACCACCAATGGTACTTAACAGCAGCAAGATCAGTAGCAACAGCAGCAGCAGCAGTAGCAACAGCAGCAGCAGCAGCAGTAGCTACAGTAGAAACAGCAGCAGCAGCAGCAGTAGCAATGAGCCATACGATGTATCAATAACGCCAGTAACTCTTTATTCGATAAAATTTTGGATGGGAACGAATAAAAAAGGGTATCCCGTGGCATCACAATTGCAATTTATAATGCGAGTTATAGTAACTGACGAGAAAACGGGGAAATATTATTATTTGTTTGTAGAACTTATCGCTAACCGCGACGAACGGCGTACAATGTTCTGTAACTTCAATTTAAATAAATCTTTGTATGGGCAAAATGAAAGATTCGATTGCCAAACCCATGTCAATGGATATCGATCTTATGCTAAAGATCCGCTTTTATTTTTGATGATGATAAAAGCGTCCGACGAAGAAAGAGAAGCTCTGAAAGAGATGATGATAGCCGAGGGAATAAGGATCCCTTTATCATCATCATCATCATCATCATCATGTTATAATAAAGTTTGTCAAACTGCAAAAGAGAAGCTTTTGAGAATGAAACGATATTTCAATCGACATTATTACTTTAGGTATATGATGTTCAACGATATACAGTGGGAATTAACCAAAGATGTTATTGCTTTCGAAGCATGGTTATATGGCCAAGAATGGTCTGAATACGCTCTTAAAAAGAGAATTCAACACCAAAAATGTTGCTTGTTGGACGACAGAGAGTTTCAACAAAAGCTGGTCATGAAATCCAGTTTTAATTTACTTTTTAGAAGGTTCATGGAAACGTATGACAATTACTTTAAGGTGAAAAATAGCATACTTCGGAATAAGGAGACCACCACCTATAGAGTATTTAGTGATTGTGAGGAAGAATACTCTGAAATTTTTTGTTGTACTAGTAATTTGATAAATCACATCGACAGAGTATATCATGTGAATCACTTTAGTAATAACAAGTGGTATGATGATGATGGAAGATACATGGAACCATGTGTTCGCCCAATTGTGAATTCATATGGTGAACTAATTGCACGCATGGTGGTGAAAAATTATGGAGTAATTTATTTCGAAATGATCATAGTAACTTATAGGGCCCCATTCAACCACTTACTATCTGCTGAATGTATTCTTTTTCTAACCCGAGATCTCAAACTCTTTATGAATATTATTCAAACGGGGAATAAGGATGACATTTATAGTTTTATCGCTCGAAACGAGGAGGGTTTATCATCAACTCCATACGAATATGACAATCGTTTACAAACTATATGTACTCGGGCAGTTACAAGTAATTTTTTGGATGTTAAAACATCAGAATGGGATTCGATGGTTTCCACCCTCCAGATCCCGAATTCCTCGGAAGATGAACTTAAATGGAGTCTAATGGTTAATTCTTGGAAGAGAGCAGTGGAAGATTTGACATTAGATGATAATATAGCTGAACGGAGCAAGGCTGTATTTATGACTAAATCACAAAAACTGGATAAATTGATAGATGAAAAAATAGCCGTCACAGTGGAGGACTTGGAGGGGTGGCTTGATAAAGCGGATATAGGAACAATATTATATGCTTATTTAGTTAAGAATCCTATTATAAACTTGAAAACAATACAAAAAAAAAACTATATTCTAAAATATCTGTCTATTATTCTTATCATAAATAAATCTAAAAGTTGGGAGAATAAATAAAAACCATTAATGAATCTCTTAACCTGTAATGTAATAAATGAATGACAAACCAATTAATTTACATATTTTTTTACATTAGCAAACTAGACTGGTCAATGGTAGATTTAACAAGTTCACTTATCTTGTATGAAAATTTTTTCACACAATTTGACAATCAGGATATTGTAATTGACAGAGATTTTGGGGTATATGCCCCATTTAAAATTGAAGAGGCCAAAATGATAATATATATTAACACTGTGGTAGATTTATGGATTTTTCTTTTAGACGGGGTAAAAAATATTAAACGAAGGTATAAACAAAGTTTAAATGAGTATATTATTAGAAATTGTTTAACTTATGAACAAACATTAAAAGTAAACAAAAAATCAATTACAAATATTGATATGTACATTAAAATTGATGAAGTCATGAGATATGATGAGAATATCATTGAGCATCTTATTACTAATTATGAAAAAAATGATAATTGGTCAAAACTAAGAAATATATCACTATCTATAGCATGGGGCATGCATTGTGATTTATTAGAACAATTTACTGATATTATTAATAAAATAAAAAATCCAATAGAACCAATACCAAGACATGCAAAATATTATTCTTATCTTTCCCCTGATTATGCAGTAACTAAAATGATGGCTTACCTCTCACAAAAAAGGGAAAATATTAATATTTGGAATAATCAGTATAAAAATTATTATATTAATAATAATGGTATTATTAAAAAGAGGAAAACTCGGGGGGGTGTTGGAAGATAAAGTTGAAGAAGGGGAGGTAGTGGAGGTGGAGGAGGTGAAGGACGGTCAAGAGGAAAAAGAAGAAGAAGAAGAAGAAGAAGAAGAAGAAGACGAAGATTACATTTGTACAACATATCAATAATGAAATAATGATGAGAGATATTTTTTAAAGGTTATGTCAGTTTGTTCAATCCTCTCCCGATTTTTATTCCGTTACAATTTCCCAATCATAACACATAACACCTTGATGATATTCTCTCTATGTCATTAATAATATATCTTTGTGGTTCCAGTACCAATACATATTAGTAGATTTGTACTACTATGACAGCTGTAAATTCGTCGTTACTAGCCACGCACTTTATGAGCTCAACATTTTCCTTCTTAGTCAATCATCAACATTCAAGAAAAATATAGAAAAATGGCAACCTATTGTATGTAGCTTGTCGTCTTTGGTAATACTATATAGATCTAGTAGTATAAAAATAATTCTTTATTCCTCACATAAGTTTTGTCCACCTTTAAAATATTACTTTGGTAGTTAAATAAGATCCTTTGACCTTCGTTTTGTGCAGGTAAATGTTTTACAAAGACTTCACAGCCTTTATTTATTATTCAATTTATAGTGAAACTTACACATTGTAAAGTTTACGCCTCTAAAAAACACAGGTAACTTTTCATATCTATATAGATTTATTGATTTTATAAATATTGATAAACATCATTTTGTTACATAAGTTTTTGGGAAACTTTTAAAATTTCTATTGTTGAACTAAATTCATCTGGGATAAAAATCCTATGCTCACACCTTTATTATATAGTAAGGTTATAGATAAGTGTCATAGAAATGATTTCGATATTGGTGAAAAATTGTCTAATTTTTTTTTTGTCCCTCTCTCTATTTAGGCTGAGATGCAGCACTTTTCACGCCCATAACAATGGCACAACTAGCTAGATTAAGAAGACCATGGAAAACTTTTGTATCTTCGATTAAATACAACGATGAACTAACAAGAATGATATATCTATATTATGCAGATAGACTCGATATTACTATGGAGTTATATTGCAATGTACCACCACCAATGGTACTTAACAGCAGCAAGATCAGTAACACCAGCAGCAGCAGCAGTAGCAACAGCAACAGCAGCAGCAGTAGCTACAGTAGCAACAGCAGTAGCAGCAGCAGTAGCAATGAGCCATACGATGTATCAATAACGCCAGTAACTCTTTATTCGATAAAATTTTGGATGGGAACGAATAAAAAAGGGTATCCCGTGGCATCACAATTGCAATTTATAATGCGAGTTATAGTAACTGACGAGAAAACGGGGAAATATTATTATTTGTTTGTAGAACTTATCGCTAACCGCGACGAACGGCGTACAATGTTCTGTAACTTCAATTTAAATAAATCTTTGTATGGGCAAAATGAAAGATTCGATTGCCAAACCCATGTAAATGGATATCGATCTTATGCTAAAGATCCGCTTATATTTTTGATGATGATAAAAGCGTCCGACGAAGAAAGAGAAGCTCTGAAAGAGATGATGATAGCCGAGGGAATAAGGATCCCTTTATCATCATCATCATCATCATCATCATCATGTTATAATAAAGTTTGTCAAACTGCAAAAGAGAAGCTTTTGAGAATGAAACGATATTTCAATCGACATTATTACTTTAGGTATATGATGTTCAACGATATACAGTGGGAATTAACCAAAGATGTTATTGCTTTCGAAGCATGGTTATATCGTCAAGAATGGTCTGAATACGCTCATGAAAAGAGAATTCAACACCAAAAATGTTGCTTGTTGGACGACAGAGACTTACAACAAAAGATGGTCATGAAATCTAGTTTTAGGTTATTTTTTAGAAGGTTTATGGAAACGTATGACAATTACTTTAATGTGAAAAATAGCATACTTCGGAATAAGGAGACCACCACCTATAGAGTATTTAGCGATTGTGAGGAAGAATACTCTGAAATTTTTTGTCGTACTAGTAATTTGATAAATCACATCGACAGAGTATATCATGTGAATCACTTTAGTAATAACAAGTGGTATGATGATGATGGAAGATACATGGAACCATGTGTTCGCCCAATTGTGAATTTATATGGTGAACTAATTGCACGTATGGTGGTGAAAAATTATGGAGTAATTTATTTCGAAATGATCATAGTAACTTATAGGGCCCCATTTAACCACTTACTATCTGCTGAATGTATTCTTTTTCTAACCCGAGATCTCAAACTCTTTATGAATATTATTCAAACGGGGAATAAGGATGACAATTATAGTTTTATCGTTCGAAACGAGGAGGGTTTATCATCAACTCCATACGAATATGACAATCGTTTACAAACTATATGTACTCGGGCAGTTACAAGTAGTTTTTTGGATGTTAGAACATCAGAATGGAGTTCGATGGTTTCCACCCTCCTGATCCCGAATTCCTCGGAGGATGAACTTAAATGGAGTCTAATGGTTAATTCTTGGAAGAGAGCAGTGGAAGATTTGACATTAGATGATAATATAGCTGAACGGAGCAAGGCTGTATTTATGACTAAATCACAAAAACTGGATAAATTGATAGATGAAAAAATACCCGTCACAGTGTTGGACTTGAAGGGGTGGCTTGATGAAGGGGATATAGGAACTCTATTATTAGCTTCTTTAGTTAAGAATCCGATTATAAACTTGAATGTGGATTTTGTTGATGTAACTATTGTATAAATCATACACAAGTTAGACCCTATTGTTTATATGATGATCGATCTTTTGGAAACGAGCCTCATCCATATAATTTATAGGGACCCTAACTATGAACGTATATCTCGATATGGGGTACCCACATATTCTAATAAATGGAATGATCGTCATTATATATTTCGGGTTTTCAGTGATGGTGAAAAGTGTGATGATATATGTTGTATTAACCGAGGAAACCTTGACCGAATTTATCATTTAAATTCGTCGCATACGGAATTAATTGCTCGAATTGTGACGAAAAAACATGGATCATTTTATGTAGAAAAGGTACAAAGCGTACTTTTCATAACCCAAAATCCCCATCTCTTTATGGACCTAATTCAAACGGGAGAAAAGGAAGAAATCTGTCGTTTTATTATACAAGACGAAGGTTTATCACCACCATGTAAAAATACCAACAACCCAAATAGTTTACAGGCAATGTGCGTCAATACATTTGTGAATTCCGTTTTGAATACTAGTAGAATTGGATATTTGACTGTGGCCTGCTTAGGTAGAGCAATCAACACCAACCCTAACATTCCTCATTTTTTAAAACGCCAGTTAATCGACGAAGTTCAACGGAATCTAATGATCCGATCATGGGAAAGAGCAGTGGCAGATGAAACAACTAATAACCATTTATTCTATGAATTACCTTTAGTACTTTGTATGTGAAAATAAGAACAGCTCCAATCAAAACTTTTAATTTTACTGAATTGACTATATTATAAAATATATTTGTTTATTATTTTTAAAATAAATAAATCTAAAGTTTGGAGCAAATACTAAAAGTATAAATAAAAACAATTGATGATTCACATATTTTTTTTTTTACAATAGAAAGGGAGCCTAAGTAACTAGACTCTGGCCGATGGTAAGTGGAGTTTAACAAGTTCAGTTATCATTTTATTTATTTCAGAGTTACGTACTTCTTCCGCTAGTCCCAAGGCAACATTTTGTAAATGATCCACAGTATCTTGAAGCCTCGACAATTTAGTTAGCACCTCAATAACAGTTAAATAAGTGGTTAATTCATATTGGGGATATTTACCCAAATCTATTGACGGTTTTGGTAATTTACCTTTGGTTTCCAGGTAATCAAGGCCTTTTAAAATATCTGTAACGTGTTCGTCTTTGGTGCTGTATTTACCCTCGCTATAGATCGAAATTACTCCATATGGAAACATTTCATCATTTTTACATGATGCCAATAATATTTTTTTGGTAGCCAGGAGTTCATCATTTGAATAATAAAAAACTAAAATTTTTTTAAGTTTTGCAGCATCATATTCTTTTCTAAAGAATAAAATATAGTTGATTATTTCATTTACTGACGACGTCATTATGCTTATTACTGTACTCGTTTTTAGTAAAAGAATGGATGAATGGAAAAAGATTTTATTTACTACTTTTATACTTCTTGCCAAAATTTAATTTCAATTTGTTTTCCTAATTTGTGACAATAATTGCTGAAAACTTGGCCTATACTTATTTTTTTTTGCTCACTCATTGCACATAAAGGGATTTTTGCTTGAATGTACTCACAAATAGTTGATCAGCAAACATTTTTACCTCATTTTTTTCTTTTTTTTATACGATTTATGTTATTATTGACAGTATAATTGAAGAATATCATTATATACCCTACTAACATTTTGAATATTCAGTTGCACAGAGCTTTTAAAACCATGGTATCAATGTTTCCCTTTAAATCTTTTACATCTTCGATTACATCAAGATCTCAAATAAACAAATATGTAGACAAATATTGTTCGGCTAATATAAGTATTACTTTAGAACCATTTATAACTAAATTATTTTGCAATTATAAATATCTCAATTATAAACCCCAAATTGTAAATGTTTATGCTATAAAAATATGGATGGGATCTACTCCAGAAGGATATCCTGCGGCATCCCAATTACAATTTATACTGCGAGTCGTAATTGAGGAGGAAGGAAATTATTGTTCTTATATGTTTGTGGAACTCTTCTGTAATATTGACCAAATCAGCATCATGTTCTGTGAACATAATTTCGAGTACCCCAATAATCCGGATTACTTAACAGTGCCTATCAAGGGATATAGATCCTACGCTAAAGATCCTTCCGTATTTCTGATGATGATACAAGCTTCCCAACAGGAACGAGAAGCTCTGAGAGAGATGATGATAGCAGATGGAATATCGATTCCATCGTCATGTTGCAAAGTTGATCAGGCTGCGCTGAAAAAGCTTATATTCCTAAAACACTATTTTGATCGACATTATTATTTCAGGCACTTGATGTTTAAAAATATAAGTTGGGAATTAACCGGAGATGTGAGAGATTACGAAGCATGGTTGAAAAACAAAAAATGGCTTAACTACGTTAATCACAGGATGATTCAACATAGACCCTATTGTTTATATGATAGATCTTTAAGAAACGAGCCTCATCCAGATATAATTTATAGGGACCCTAACTATCAACGTATATGTTATGAGTTAGCCCCATATTCTAATAAATGGAATGATCATTATATATTTCAGGTTTTCAGTGATGGTAAAAAATGTGATGATATATGTTGTATTAACCGAGGAAACCTTGACCGAATTTATCATTTAAATTCGTCGCATACGGAATTAATTGCTCGAATTGTGACGAAAAAACATGGATCATTTTATGTAGAAAAGGTACAAAGCGTACTTTTCATAACCCAAAATCCCCATCTCTTTATGGACTTAATTCAAACGGGAGAAAAGGAAGAAATCTGTCGTTTTATTATACAAGACGAAGGTTTATCACCACCATGTAAAAATACCAACAACCCAAATAGTTTACAGGCAATGTGCGTCAATACATTTGTGAATTCCGTTTTGAATACTAGTAGAATGGGATATTTGACTGTGGCCTGCTTAGGTAGAGCAATCAACACCAACCCTAACATTCCTCATTTTTTAAAACGCCAGTTAATCGACGAAGTTCAACGGAATCTAATGATCCGATCGTGGGAAAGAGCAGTGGCAGATGAAACAACTATTAACCATTTATTCTATAAATTCACTTTTTATCGAAACTGACAAGATTAAAGCACTGTTTAGTATTTTGTATGTGAAAATAAGAACAGCTCCAATCAAAACTTTTAATTTTACTGAATTGACTATATTATAAAATATATTTGTTTATTATTTTTAAAATAAATAAATCTAAAGTTTGGAGCAAATACTAAAAGTATAAATAAAAACAATTGATGAATCTGTTACATTGTAATGTAATGCCAAACCAATTAATTCACATATTTTTTTTTTACAATAGAAAGGGAGACCTGGCCGATGGTAAGTGGAGTTTAACAAGTTCAGTTATCATTTTATTTATTTCAGAGTTACGTACTTCTTCCGCTAGTCCCAAGGCAACATTTTGTAAATGATCCACAGTATCTTGAAGCCTCGACAATTTAGTTAGCACCTCAATAACAGTTAAATAAGTGGTTAATTCATATTGGGGATATTTACCCAAATCTATTGACGGTTTTGGTAATTTACCTTTGGTTTCCAGGTAATCAAGGCCTTTTAAAATATCTGTAACGTGTTCGTCTTTGGTTCTGTATTTACCCTCGCTATAGATCGAATTTACTCCATATGGAAACATTTCACCATTTTTACATGATGCCAATAATATTTTTTTGGTAGCCAGGAGTTCATCATTTGAATAATAAAAAACTAAAATTTTTTTAAGTTTTGCAGCATCATATTCTTTTCTAAAGAATAAAATATAGTTGATTATTTCATTTACTGACGACGTCATTATGCTTATTACTGTACTCGTTTTTAGTAAAAGAATGGATGAATGGAAAAAGATTTTATTACTACTTTTATACTTCTTGACAAAATTTAATTTCTAATAGTTACTGAAAAGTTGTATGTACTTTTAATGATAAAGTTCCCCTTTTTATACCCTTCGACTTACATAATTTTGAATACCCCAATAATCCCGATTAGGAGGGCCTATCAAGGGATATAGATCCTATGCTAAAGATCCTTCCGTATTTCACTTTGCTACATGACGATGGAATCGATATTCCGTCTGCTAAGTTTTTCACAACCCGCTCGCTGCCCACCTCCTGTTACAGTCAATTATATCCAATACGGCCTCTTGCCCACACCCTTCCCTCTGCTCCTGTGTCAAGTAGGTCCCACTTAGGGCTCACTATATATATTCTGTGAAATGAGAAACTTTTTATACGACCAGACTCACAAAAACATACCATTAATTTTTTATTCATTTTAATATTTGTTCCTGTTACGAAGATGAATGCTAAGCTTGAGAAGTACCATGACAAGATATCTGATAAATATCAATATGATAATGTACAAGTGACCTCTCACAAGTCAAGCCTAGCTAGCATTGACAGCTGGGTATGTAAAAGTGGTCAATTGGGTGGTGGCCAGTCAGTCAGGTGGCGTGGCTCGACAGATGATGTCTGGTGAGGTGCTCTCTCGTCGTGAGAATGTGGTGTCAGTAGTACCCTTTTCCACTTGACTTTAGTGATACGCAACAGAAGACACTGCAACAGAAGACACTCGGGGAGAGGAGAAAAGGCTCCGAAATGTTCCACCATCGTTCTCAGTTGTTGTAGAGGTAGGTTGTAGGGTAGGTAGTGAAGGCGGAGGTTGCTGTTGCTATTACTGACTGACTGTGGGAATAACACTAAAAATGACCATTGTCGATCATGAAGCCTCGACAATTATTTAGCACTTCAATAACAGTTAAATGAGTGGTTAATTCATATTGGGGATATTTACTCAGGTGATCTACAACAGTTTTAGAAAAGTTATAACCTTAAGAGGATGGTAATGCAAGAGGTAGAGAAATCAAACAGGTTTCAGGCATATGATGAAAAGTTAGTTAAATTTTAAATTTTTATTAATTACTTTTGTAATTAGTACCAATTTGTTTTTCCTAATTTGTGACAATAATTGCTGAAAAGAACCGAGCTCTGAATGAAGTATGGTGAACTTGTAATATCCAGTCATTCCTCAGTGATTATCTTACCCTGTTATTTGTGACTTATTTTTCATTATGTTTTTGGAATTATTTTTAACTGATCAATAACATTTTGAGAATATATTTCTCTCTCTCTCTCTCTCCATTCTCGCTCTCTCTCTCTCTCGCTCTCTCTCTCTCTCTCTCTCTCTCTCTCTCTCTCTCTCTCTCTCTCTCTCTCTCTCTCTCTCTCTCTCTCTCTCTCTCTCTCTCTCTCTCTCTCTCTGTGTGTGTGTGTCGTCTCTATTATCTCTTTCTCTTCTTCTCTTTGCTCTCTCTTTTTCTATTCTTCTCCTCTCTCTTCTCTCTATCTCTCTCTCTCTCTCTCTCTCTCTCTCTCTCTCTCTCTCTCTCTCTCTCTCTCTCTCTCTCTCTCTCTCTCTCTCTCTCTCTCTCTCTCTCCTCTCCTCTCTTTTTTTTCTCTCTTTCTCTTACCCTATGTTATATATTTACATATTTACAATGAAGGGAAGAGAAGGTAATGGCTCACTGGGATGTGTTTTGTCAAAGAAAAACCCAGCACAATAACGTCTTCAACAAAAGCAAAGGAGATTTGTTGCTTCATCATGGGAGTGTGATTATTTATTTATGTTTTCTTTTCAGACCTGAACCAACGTGTACTTGTCCAATAGAATATAATGGAAGAGAGAAAAGAAAAAATTAAAAAGGAAGTTCAATTTAATCCAAATATAAGGATAAACTATTTATATGTATGGGCATATGCCTATCAGAAAGCTAGAATAGATGGTAAAATATGGAACATGGCTGCTGCAGATCGGGATCGTTTCAAGATGCGATGTGTGAACACTTCAAAAATACTAAATGATGGAAGAATATTTGACAAGGATCATAGAGAAAAGGTTTATTTAGAGCGAATAAAAGAGATATAGAAATGAATTATCCTTTATTCCATTCCTATCTATATACTAAATCGGTCATATTTATTTGTATATTATAAGCTCAGATATATATACATATATATCAACCCTTCCTGTAAGACTTGGCGGCCTTGGTGTCCGCACAGCCTCCCAAATTGCTCTACCAGCCTTCCCCTGAGAGACTCAGCAGGAATACACGATCCTGCTTTCACTGAATGTTCACATCAGTGGGGTGTTCTCGCAGCCCCAGCAACCATTATAGAGCCAACAAAACAACACAAACAGTCCGGCTGGGACCACCCTCTAGTGGAAAAAGTAGCTGATGCTATGCTCAGCGCTGCAACATCAGACAAGGAGAAAGCCCGCCTCAGAGCAGTGCGTGCCCCCCATGCAGGAGACTTCCTCCTGACAGTACCCATGTCAACAATGGCACGCGCCTAGATCCAGAATCCCTTCATGTAGCAGTGGCCCTCCGCCTTGGTGCCCCAATTCACACTGATACAAGTATTTGCAACAGGGTGGAAGCAGACCAATACGGACATGCATGGGCCTTCTGCATTGCGGAAGCGGAGAGAGAACCTCGCATCCTAGGGGTCCAAACCCGGATTTCCCCGCACTTCGCCCTGATGGCATCACCATATACTCATGGAAGGAGGGTAGACAGTTGGTGTGGGACTACACATGTGGTGCGGGACTCCCCATGTTGAGTGGGCGTCCGCACTAAGCTCGGCATCAATATGGCCACCCTTGGGCAGCCAGGGCGTGTATCCACCCTGGCTGACACCTATGTACACTTCGGAGCTGATCAAGCAGGTGGGGCAGCCAACCACAGGGAAACAGCAAAAATCGCTCCAATACAGGCGACTGGCAGGTCAATACCTCTTTGTTCCCATAGCGTCTGAGACGCATGGCCCCTGGGGCAAGAGTGCCTTGGGATTTCTCAAGGAATGGGTTCCAAGCTCATTGACGTCACCAGAGACCCAAGGGCTTGCAGTTTTTTGTTTCAGCACCTCAGTGTGGCGATCCAGAGGGGTAATGCTTGCTGCGTCCTCGGTTCCTGTCCGGAAGCGGAGGAGCTTCAAGAGATCCTAACCTTTAGGCATTTGTCTTGTATGTTTTGTAACCTTTAAATACACAATAAAGCATAAAAAAAAAAAAGGAAGGGGGTGGTAGGAGAAAAGCATACAGAAACTGTATTGGAGGGGACCTACATTCCCTCCAATGCGTTATGTGATTTCCTCCGAGGCTATGGGTCCCCCTTCTTCCAGCCAGAGGTGTACTCCCTTCCATGTTAACACAAAAAAAAAAAAAAAAAAAATAATATATATATATCTATATATATATAATATATATATATTATATATATATATATATAATATATATATATGTCGTACCTAGTAGCCAGAACGCACTTCTCAGCCTACTATGCAAGGCCCGATTTGCCTAATAGGCCAAGTTTTCATGAATTAATTGTTTTTCGACTACCTAACCTACCTAACCTAACCTAACCTAACTTTTTCGGCTACCTAACCTAACCTAAGCAATAAAGATAGGTTAGGTTAGGTTAGGTAGGGTTGGTTAGGTTCGGTCATATATCTACGTTAATTTTAACTCCAATAAAAAAAATTGACCTCGTACGTAATGAAATGGGTAGCTTTATCATTTCATAAGAAAAAAAACTAGAGAAAACATATTAATTCAGGAAACTTGGCTTATTAGGCAAATCGGGCCTTGCATAGTAGGCCGATTACGATGTTCTGGCTATTAGGTACAACATATATATATATAATACAATAGCAAAAAAAAATATGATTTCTTAATATAAATAATGTAAATACCATACCTTCAAGTGATGTTTTTATTGATTAGCTTATGAAGCACAAGACAGTGTGGGTTCTGAGTTGATCGCTTGACGCCTGCCGAAGTGGGTTTGGAGTAAACCGGGACGACGCCTTGCACCCACTTGACAGACTCAGCCGGATTTCCTTTACTCTGAGTCCCAAGAAAATCTTTGATTTACATACATCATTTTTTATATTTATCTTTTTAGTAATTATATTTATACAGGTTAGTATATCATGCTTTACAGTATTAAATCCTACATATAACAAAATAATTCCAATATTATTAAACATTTTTTTTTTTAAAATCCCGGTTAATTTGTTCAATGTCTATATAATGAGTAGGACCTTGAATTTCTATACCTAATTGTAAATCTGAGAAATATATATCAATTTCAAATAGTTTGTTATTTTGTAATAGCCCTCTTTTGTTTATTTCTACTTTGATTATTATTTTTTTGTTTTTTTGGTAAATGATAAAATAGATTTATATACACGATATTCTAATTTACTCTTGAATTTTCCAAAAGGAATATTTCTATATTTTTTATTCATAGTTTTTTATACCCCATTTGTAATAGATTTTTCTTTATAAGAAACAATTACTTTAAAAAAAATCCTAAATAAAAAAAAGGTACATTTTGAAGAAAAAAGACATGATAACATTGTTTATTAAATTCAAAAATTCCTGGCTTAAATAATTTACCTAGGATGATTAATTTAATAAGGTATTTATTTATATCATATGAGGTAAATAAGTTATTAAATAAAGATTCTGATATAAGTTATAATTACCCACAACATCTCAATGGTAATGATTTGATTACTAAAAAGATTTATAACATGTCAAGTTTAAAATTGAATAATAACTTTGTCTGGCGTTCCTTTTTTATTTTTTTTGGTAAACTAATTACAAATATTACAAAATCAAAGATAAAAAAACCATTTAAACCCAAGGCTAAATTATTCATTTATATAAACTTTTTGGTTGATCTGTAGATTTTCCTTTTAGGAAAACCTAATTTAAATCCACCGTCGGACATGTATTGTGATCGATAATTTTAGCTGTCTCAAAATTTCATCTTAACAGTGTAAGATAGATAGTTTTTTTTATGGCACTTGCTCTCGGCTCTCTTTCGGTATGTGTCGTTCTACCCCCCCCCCCCCCCCCGTCACCCATCCTATCTGCGATTAATTTCATGAAACCATTATAATATACAGATAAAGAATATCTTTCTCTCATTCTATCACAGATTACAATGGATAAGCTGGTGCTTGCAACGATGACCTTAGTGGTGGTATTCTTGGAGGCGCAAGTTCTGGCAGCGGTGATGGTGACGATCTTGGATGCACTGGTCCTGGCGGTGGTGGTGGTGATCTTGGTGGTTCTGGTCCTGGCTGTGGTGGTGGTTGTGCTTTTGGAGGTTCTAGTCCTAGTGGTGGAAGTATTGCTCTTGAAGGTCCTGGTCCTGGCAGTGGTGGTAAAATTGCTTGAGGCCATATTAGGACAACCCCGGGCCCAGCAACCCCTCAGCCCGGTCCTCAACCAGTCACACTTTTTTTTAATCTAATTTCTAAACTATATTAATATGAGGTTAATAATAAAATTATTTATAGTTATGTATTTCATTTCTCCCTGGACAACAAACCACCCACCATCCTTCGTCTTCCAGCATAAGTAACATATATGCAATACGATTCCAGCACAAAATTACATATGTGAATGAACAGGAAAATCATTTATCACCACAGATGACACAACCCTGAACTAAATGATTACTATATAATGAAGCAATAATTTTTTCTCTATAAGATTATTTTAATCTTTAATTATTGTTTTCTTGAATATCACAGAGAAATTTATTACAAATAGGTTCACCCCAATTAAATTTGTTTTGTCGGTGTGTGTGTGTGTGTGTGTGTGTTGTGTGTGTGGTGTGTGTGTGTGTGTGGTGTGTGGTGTGTGTGTGTGTGTGTGTTGTGTGTGTGTTGTGTGTGTGTGTGTGTGTTTGGTTGACTGTTGTGTGTGTGTGTGTGTGTGTGTGTGTGTGTGTTGTGTGTGTGTGTGTGTGTGTGTGTGTGTGTGGTGTGTGTGTGTGTGTGTGTGGTGGTGTGTGTGTGTTGGTGTGTGTGTGTGTGTGTGTTGACTGTGTGTGTNATCAAGATTAAATACCAAAGACAGACGAAAAATTGAAAGAATGACTCTGAAAAAGAATAAAAAGAAAAACAGTTAATGAATAGGAGAGGAGGAACAGATGAAATGCAATTGGAAGAGAAAGACCAATAATGACACCAGTTCATCAATTGAAGGCAAAGAAGGAGGATATTAAACCAATAAATGATACTAGTTCAATAGTTCTAGAGAAAAGAAGGAGGATGAAAAGGAAATAGAAGGGGATGTAATAATGATAGACGAAAAGAAGGAGGATGAAAAGGATTTTGGGGGGTTTGAATAATAAAAAAAAAAATAAGAAAAAAAAAACAGTAGCAGGTCGGGGAGTAGGCAAATAAACTCAACTCAAAAAAGAGAAAGAGAAAGAGAGAGCATAGAAAGATTTTAAGAAAACATTCAGCCTTTGATTATATACTACTTTTCCATTAAATTATTTGTTTGTGAACACAATTATAGTAGTAACTTTAATTTATTGTTGTTCGTTCTTTCCTCCCTCCCCCACCACCTGTTTCCGGACTGATGAAGGGTTTCGGAGTCAGGGCAAGTGTTAGTTGGTCTAGAGACTCTGGCGGCTGTGGGAGATAACTACTAACTCTTCTGGGGAAGCAAACAACAAGCTGAAAGAGGCCAAGCTACATCTGCTGAGGATTCCCACCCACCTTATACACTTACATTGTAGAGGATAATTATTGAGGAGCATATGTCTTGTTTCATAAAAGTAAGGTTATCTTCTTCATCTTCTTCCTCATCGTCGTCTTTATCGTCGTCCTCATCGTCGTCCTCAGACTCATTCGAAAATGACTGGTTCATTGGCAAACTGAAGGGCTTGACACTAAATAAGGCCATAAAAAGAAAGAAGAGAGAAAAGGCACTAAGGAAGCTTGATTCCAGCAAAAACAAATGGCCACGGTATTCCGAGATTAAGAAGGATGATATGGTGGATATGGGGGAAATGGGGGAAGTATGTTCATCTTTACTGAGCTCAGACATTGGAGATGGAGATGATGACACCAAGCCAGGGAAGGAATGGGAGAAGCAGGAGAATGTGGAGGAACAGGTCTTCGGTCAGGAGACGAACAGGCACAGGTATGTTTTTAGTAAATAACTTTTACGTTTTGGGTCTGTCCTAGTCTAGGATGAACTGAAATTGATCCTTTTAATTTCAGTTGTGCGTTATTTTTTTTTCGTGATTAAAAGTTTTTTTAATTAGAAAATTCCTATGTTCTGTTAAAATTTCTTCGGTATATTAATGTCTTTCTTATTTGCTACACAGCTCAGCAACTTCCAGAAAAGAGATGTCGAAGTGACAGACACTACTAAATGGAAGATAGAAGTTCATTCAGACCATATATCATCACACACTCTGGATGAAAAAAATGAGGAATGCATGCATGTCTGAACTGTCTTTATCTTATATCGTAAATGAAAAGATTCCATATTTTGGTAATTTTTTAAGAGAGTTTTAAATTTTATATTATCAATACTGTTAAGAAGGAAATTTAAAAATTTCCCACAGAATAATAAATAAGGGTCGGAATCATGACAAGAAATTTTTTAATAACCTCTAATATTTATTATAAAAAAACATTTATATCCACATAATATATCATATCTCAGTTCTATTGGTATTATTATTATTATTACACTAACAGCATCATATAGACTTAATCATCTGATGTTGACGATTCTAATATTTTGAATGCGTCCTCTGATACAGTTCTCTCTTGAACACTGTGAGGGGATTACCAGTTATGCCCCTTATTGTAGCGGACTTAACCTAGGTTCGGTCGTATTTGCTCCCAACTTTAGTTGTTCTCCTGTTTAGTCACTCTAATGAGTTATGTAGCTTAGGGATTCTGCTTCTAGTGTGTGGTCTGGTCAACACACTTTTTTTGTAAATATTTGTCAACACAATGCATTCCATTGTAGGCTGGTGGTCTGTCATACAACCTTTACCCATACTGTTGTCTATACTTTGTATCCACAATTTTCAGAAGACAGCTTCTCTCTCCTTTCTCCTGTTTGTAAACTTATGATAATTTTAGACATGCCATTTTCTGCGCTGATCTTTATGACCTTTTATCACTTATCACTGAAAACCCGAAAATAAGAGTACGACCATCCCATTAATTACTATATCTGGGTAACCTATTATGACATTCATGTTCATAGTTGGGGTCCCTATAAATTATAAATCGATGGTGTTCACAGAATATATATAGTGAGCCCTAAGTGGGACCTACTTGACATAATTGACTGTAACAGGAGGTGGGCAGGGAGCGGGTTGTGAAAAACTATAACAACATATTTTTCAAATGCTTTTATACTGCTATAATAAAGGCTACGAGTAGTTGAAGTAAATTATCTGACAAAGAAGGATGGCGTCTCTACCATATATATTATTAGAAAATATATTTTCACTAATTCCATATCGCCATCTTTTGCTTATTTGCTCGAGGGTGTGTAAAAGCTGGAGTCGTTTAATTCTAAACTCCGCTTACATGCCTTTTCGAATCCTTTATCATCGTCTTATATGGGATTCTCATACTCCTTTCCATAGTCCCCTCCTTGATGATGAAGAAGATGATTTGTCTCGACATAAAGCATCCTATATCATGGAAAAACTGAGTCGCAAATACTATATAATTCTTGGAGGTCATTGTATGCAAGGTATACTAGACATGATGGAAAAACGAATGAAGAACAGGTCGAGAATTGGTCAAGAAAAAAATGATTCCAAACTGTTTGAGCTTTTGCGTAATCATCCCCTATATACTTCAATCATAAAATCGGGAGAATTAGATAACAAGAGCTGCGTGTGGTCCTTAGTGACCGTTATAGCTATGTTATCTCGCGATACGGACGAAATTTTACAATTGTTAAAGGTTCTTTTTGCGATATATCCTTCATCTACTATTATGGATATATTTTATAGTTATGCAGTTATTTTCCTATTCTGTTCGAAACTTTATTTTTCTAATGTTCATCATTATAAGGTACATGCTGCACTCTATCTTATAGAAAATAATATCATTCATTATCAGCCAGAGCAAATAATATCTTGTGAACAGGCCCTTCTGATCAATCATTTTCCTTGTGCTAGGGAAAGTATATGTGTGGAATATGTTCCCGGAGTGGATATAGTCGACGTAGTTCTCAAGATGGTACGGTGTCATTCAAATTTACGCTACTTGATTGTTGAGTCACAGTCGTCGTTATTCACACCACCCCTTTTACAATTACCACCAAATGCGGTTTGTTCACTGTCTATAGATGATTCTTTTTCTTTTGATGTTCTGGTACTTATGCCAGATTCTATGGTCACTGAAGATGATGATTTAAGAAAAAGGAAGGATATTTCAATAATCACATTTAGAAACGTATTATCCAGTAAAAAGAATACCTGTTTCAGTACAATAACTATTGTATATCCACTAATGTTAAGCACCAAGAATCAAGATTTATGTTGGATAATGTATTCCATTATGAGATGTCAAAGTAACAGAGAAATTTCTTATAGATCAGTTCTTCCTGTAAGTATAAAAACGCCCCACCAGGAAGAAAAAAAGAGTTGTAACGAAATGGTGTTAATTGTTTTCTCCGATTTTTTAGATATGTATAAATCCTGTTATTATGAATATTATCATGATGATTCTTTTAATGATTTTCTTATAATTACAGTAGGTGAGAAATTAGAACAAATTCTAGATGAACTTTTTTTAGGTTACTTTATTAGTGACGTCTATAAAACGGCCTACTCAATATCTAAAACTAGAACTCGTGATTATATAACTTGGTTAAAAACAAAATGTTCATTTAAGGGAGTGTATCATCCAAGATTCAATGTTATTATGTGCATGGATATGTTATCAATTTCCCATACTATGCCTTCTTTCTCATCAATTCGTTTATGTGGAGATTTATCACCATTTCCTAAAAGATTTAAAATTGAAGATACGGTTATTGCAATCATTACCAACTTGAAATTCGATGTTTTAGAATTTCCATGTAGTAACTATTTTACAGATGGGAGAATAAATAAATTTGTTGAAAATCAATTGGCGACATATGAAGAAATTAATAGACATAATAATAAATCACAATGTATAGGTTGCAAAAACACTTTAAAGGGTGAATGTTTGGCTTTTAAACATGTTATAAATTCAGTGGGAATGGCGGCATTAAGATTTACATGTTATAATAGTTCCGAATATTTTATATGTGCTCGGTGTGCCCAATTATATAGGGATCAAGATGAATATGTTAATATATTTGAGAATTTAGAATGCTGTTGGTCTAGTTTTAATTATACTGATACTTATTCTTCTAGTTCGGATTCTTCTTGGGATTGTTAAAGAAAATAATTACTTTTCCAATATTAATAATTAATTAAAAAACCAAAACAAATAAATCTATTGTGAACAAGCCCTTCTAATCAATCACGTTTCACGTACAGGTGAAACTATATGTGTTGATTATGTTCCTGGTGTAGATAATATATATATCCGGTGTTGCCATATGTTATTGTGATATATTTGATTCAATTCTATCACAAACGTATAATAAAAAATTCAGATGACTATAAATCTTAGCTAATAATTAATTCGCTATTTGTTGCTAGGGCAGGTCATCTCGAGAAAGTATTAAAATTAAATATTTAAAGGATTTAAAAAATATGAACAAAAAAGAGGGACTTTTCATGAATATAGATATGGAACATATAAATAATGAAGATTTTAACACCAAAAAAATTCCTGGATTGTATTATTTACCCCCCTGAGACATGTTACGTTTTTGGGAAACTTTTAAAATCTTTATTATTACACTAAATATATCTGGGATAAAAATCCTATGCTCACACCTTTATTATATAGTAAGGTTATAGATAAGTGTCATAGAAATGATTTTAGTTCACAATTGTGGGTTGTGAAATTATTGGGACATTGGTGAAAATTGTCAAATTTTTTGTTCTCCCTCTCTCTATTTAGGTTGAGATGTTGAAACTTGGTCCAGTTGCAGCACTTTTCACATGTATCGGATAATAAATTTAGAAGGCCCATAACAATGACACAACTAGCTAGATTAAGAAGACCATGGAAAACTTTTGTATCTTCGATTAAATACAACGATGAACTAACAAGAATGGTATATCTATATTATGCAGATAGACTCAATATTACTCTGGAGTTATATTGCAATATACCACCACCAATGGTACTTTATGAGCATATACCATACATTGTATCAATAACGCCAGTAACTCTTTATTCGATAAAATTTTGGATGGGAACGAATAAAAAAGGGTATCCCGTGGCATCACAATTGCAATTTATAATGCGAGTTATAGTAACTGACGAGAAAACGGGGAAATATTATTATTTGTTTGTAGAACTTATCGCTAACCGCGACGAACGGCGTACAATGTTCTGTAACTTCAATTTAAATAAATCTTCTTTGTATGGCCAACATGAAAGATTGGATTGCCAAACCCATGTCAATGGATATCGATCTTATGCTAAAGATCCGCTTGTATTTTTGATGATGATAAAAGCGTCCGACGAAGAAAGAGAAGCTCTGAAAGAGATGATGATAGCCGAGGGAATAAGGATCCCTTATATCATCATCATCATCATCATCATCATGTTATAATAAAGTTTGTCAAACTACAAAAGAGAAGCTTTTGAGAATGAAACGATATTTCAATCGACATTATTACTTTAGGTATATGATGTTCAACGATATACAGTGGGAATTAACCAAAGATGTTATTGCTTTCGAAGCATGGTTATATGGCAAAGAATGGTCTGAATACGCTCTTAAAAAGAGAATTCAACACCAAAAATGTTGTTTGTTGGACGACAGAGAGTTTCAACTAAAGCTGGTCATGAAACCCAGTTTTAATTTATTTTTTAGAAGGTTCATGGAAATGTATGAGAATAGCATTATGGGAATTAATATTCCCATACTTCGGAATAAGAGAACCACCACCTATAGAGTATTTAGTGATTGTGAGGAAGAATACTCTGAAATTTTTTGTTGTACCAATAATTTGATAAATCACATCGACAGAGTATATCATGTGAATCACTTTGATGATGATGGAAGATACATGGAACCATGTGTTCGCCCAATTGTGAATTCATATGGTGAACTAATTGCACGTATGGTGGTGAAAAATTATGGAGTAATTTATTTCGAAATGATCATAGTAACTTATAGGGTCCCATTCCAGCACCTACGATCTGCTGAATGTATTCTTTTTCTAACCCGAGATCTCAAACTCTTTGTGGATATTATTCAAACGGGGAATAAGGATGACATTTATAGTTTTATCGCTCGAAACGAGGAGGGTTTATCATCATCTCTATACGAATATGACAATCGTTTACAAACTATATGTATTCGGGCAGTTACAAGTAGTTTTTTGGATGTTAGAACAGGAGAATGGGGTTCGATGGTTTCCACCCTCCAGATCCCGAATTCCTTGGAAGATGAACTTAAATGGAGTCTAATGGTTAATTCTTGGAAGAGAGCAGTGGAAGATTTGACATTAGATGATAATATAGCTGAACGGAGTAAGGCTGTATTTATGGCTAAATCACAAAAACTGGATAAATTGATAGATGAAAATATAGCCGTCACACTGGTTGACTTAGAGGGGTGGCTTGATAATTCGGATATAGATATATTATTATATGCTTCTTTAGTTAAGGATCCTATTATAAACTTGAATGTAGATGATATTGTTGTAATTTGAAAAAGTTGCAACTTACATACAATGGGCAAGATTAGCTAGGGCAGATCATCTCGAGAAAGTATTAGAATTAAATATTTAAAGGATTTAAAAAATATGAACAAAAAAGAGGGACTTTTCATGAATATAGATATGGAACATATAAATAATGAAGATTTTAACACCAAAAAAATTCCTGGATTATATTATTTACCCCTGAGACATAATCTAATAAGACAATTATTTATAGCTTATAAGTTATATAAGTTAATAAATGATAATATTGATGATTCCCACATTAAATTTAATTATCCGCACAATCTTAGCAGAAGACGGTTAATTTATTCGAAAATTTACGATATGTCAGGATTAACAGCTAATTATAAATTTGTCTGGTATGAAAATTTTTTCACACAATTTGACAATCAGGATATTGTAATTGACAAAGATTTTGGGGTATATGCCCCATTTAAAATTGAAGAGGCCAAAATGATAATATATATTAACACTGTGGTAGATTTATGGATTTTTCTTTTAGACGGGGTAAAAAATATTAAACGAAGGTATAAACAAAGTTTAAATGAGTATATTATTAGAAATTGTTTAACTTATGAACAAACATTAAAAGTAAACAAAAAATCAATTACAAATATTGATATGTACATTAAAATTGATGAAGTCATGAGATATGATGAGAATATCATTGAGATCTTATTACTAATTATGAAAAAAATGATAATTGGTCAAAACTAAGAAATATATCACTATCTATAGCATGGGGCATGCATTGTGATTTATTAGAACAATTTACTGATATTATTAATAAAATAAAAAATCCAATAGAACCAATACCAAGACATGCAAAATATTATTCTTATCTTTCCCCTGATTATGCAGTAACTAAAATGATGGCTTACCTCTCACAAAAAAGGGAAAATATTAATATTTGGAATAATCAGTACAAAAATATTATATTAATAATAATGGTATTATTAAAAAGAGGAAAACTCGGGGGGTGTTGGAAGATAAAGTTGAAGAAGGGGAGGTAGTGGAGGTGGAGAAGGTGAAGGACGGTCAAGAGGAAAAGAAGAAGAAGAAGAAGAAGAAGAAGAAGACGAAGAAGACGAAGATTACATTTGTACAACATATCAATAATGAAATAATGATGAGAGATATTTTTTAAAGGTTATGTCAGTTTGTTCAATCCTCTCCCGATTTTTATTCCGTTACAATTTCCCAATCATAACACATAACACCTTGATGATATTCTCTCTATGTCATTGATAATATATCTTTGTGGTTCCAGTACCAATACATATTAGTAGATTTGTACTACTATGACAGCTGTAAATTCGTCGTTACTAGCAACGCACTTTAGGAGCTCAACATTCTTAGTCAATCATCAACATTCAAGAAAATATAGAAAAATGGCAACCTATTGTATGTAGCTTGTCGTCTTTGGTAATACTATATAGATCTAGTAGTATAAAAATAATTCTTTATTTCTCACATAAGTTTTGTCCACCTTTAAAATATTAGTGTCATAGAAATGATTTCAGTTCACAATTGTGGGTTGTGAAATTATTGGGATATTGGTGAAAATTGTCTAATTTTTTTTTTGTCCCTCTCTCTATTTTGGCTGAGATGCAGCACTTTTCACGCCCATAACAATGGCACAACTAGCTAGATTAAGAAGACCATGGAAAACTTTTATATCTTCGATTAAATACAGCGATGAACTAACAAGAATGATATATCTATATTATGCAGATAGACTCGATATTACTCTGGAGTTATATTGCAATGTACCACCACCAATGGTACTTAACAGCAGCAAGATCAGTAGCAACAGCAGCAGCAGCAGTAGCAACACCAGCAGCAGCAGCAGTAGCTACAGTAGAAACAGCAGCAGCAGCAGCAGCAGTAGCAATGAGCCATACGATGTATCAATAACGCCAGTAACTCTTTATTCGATAAAATTTTGGATGGGAACGAATAAAAAAGGGTATCCCGTGGCATCACAATTGCAATTTATAATGCGAGTTATAGTAACTGACGAGAAAACGGGGAAATATTATTATTTGTTTGTAGAACTTATCGCTAACCGCGACGAACGGCGTACAATGTTCTGTAACTTCAATTTAAATAAATCTTTGTATGGGCAAAATGAAAGATTCGATTGCCAAACCCATGTCAATGGATATCGATCTTATGCTAAAGATCCGCTTTTATTTTTGATGATGATAAAAGCGTCCGACGAAGAAAGAGAAGCTCTGAAAGAGATGATGATAGCCGAGGGAATAAGGATCCCTTTATCATCATCATCATGTTATAATAAAGTTTGTCAAACTGCAAAAGAGAAGCTTTTGAGAATGAAACGATATTTCAATCGACATTATTACTTTAGGTATATGATGTTCAACGATATACAGTGGGAATTAACCAAAGATGTTATTGCTTTCGAAGCATGGTTATATGGCCAAGAATGGTCTGAATACGCTCTTAAAAAGAGAATTCAACACCAAAAATGTTGCTTGTTGGACGACAGAGAGTTTCAACAAAAGCTGGTCATGAAATCCAGTTTTAATTTATTTTTTAGAAGGTTCATGGAAACGTATGACAATTACTTTAAGGTGAAAAATAACATACTTCGGAATAAGGAGACCACCACCTATAGAGTATTTAGTGATTGTGAGGAAGAATACTCTGAAATTTTTTGTTGTACTAGTAATTTGATAAATCACATCGACAGAGTATATCATGTGAATCACTTTGATGATGATGGAAGATACATGGAACCATGTGTTCGCCCAATTGTGAATTCATATGGTGAACTAATTGCACGCATGGTGGTGAAAAATTATGGAGTAATTTATTTCGAAATGATCATAGTAACTTATAGGGCCCCATTCAACAACTTACTATCTGCTGAATGTATTCTTTTTCTAACCCGAGATCTCAAACTCTTTATGAATATTATTCAAACGGGGAATAAGGATGACATTTATAGTTTTATCGCTCGAAACGAGGAGGGTTTATCATCAACTCCATACGAATATGACAATCGTTTACAAACTATATGTACTCGGGCAGTTACAAGTAATTTTTTGGATGTTAAAACATCAGAATGGGATTCGATGGTTTCCACCCTCCAGATCCCGAATTCCTCGGAAGATGAACTTAAATGGAGTCTAATGGTTAATTCTTGGAAGAGAGCAGTGGAAGATTTGACATTAGATGATAATATAGCTGAACGGAGCAAGGCTGTATTTATGGCTAAATCACAAAAACTGGATAAATTGATAGATGAAAAAATAGCCGTCACAGTGGAGGACTTGGAGGCGTGGCTTGATAAAGCGGATATAGGAACAATATTATATGCTTCTTTAGTTAAGAATCCTATTATAAACTTGAAAATAATAAAGAAGGATATCCTGCGGCATCCTTATCGATACCGACAAGATTAAAGCACTGTTTAGTATTTTGTATGTGAAAATAAGAACAGCTTCAATCAAAACTTTTAATTTTACTGAATTGACTATATTATAAAATATATTTGTTTATTATTTTTAAAATAAATAAATCTAAAGTTTGGAGCAAATACTAAAAGTATAAATAAAAACCATTGATGAATCTGTTACATTGTAATGTAATGCCAAACCAATTAATTCACATATTTTTTTTTTACATTAGAAAGGGAGCCTAAGTAACTAGACTCTGGCCGATGGTAAGTGGAGTTTAACAAGTTCAGTTATCATTTTATTTATTTCAGAGTTACGTACTTCTTCCGATAGTCCCAAGGCAACATTTTGTAAATGATCCACAGTATCTTGAAGCCTCGACAATTTAGTTAGCACCTCAATAACAGTTAAATAAGTGGTTAATTCATATTGGGGATATTTACCCAAATCTATTGACGGTTTTGGTAATTTACCTTTGGTTTCCAGATAATCAAGGCCTTTTAAAATATCTGTAACGTGTTCGTCTTTGGTGCTGTATTTACCCTCGCTATAGATCGAAATTACTCCATATGGAAACATTTCATCATTTTTACATGATGCCAATAATATTTTTTTGGTAGCCAGGAGTTCATCATTTGAATAATAAAAAACTAAATTTTTTTAAGTTTTGCAGCATCATATTCTTTTCTAAAGAATAAAATATAGTTGATTATTTCATTTACTGACGACGTCATTATGCTTATTACTGTACTCGTTTTTAGTAAAAGAATGGATGAATGGAAAAAGATTTTATTTACTACTTTTATACTTCTTGCCAAAATTTAATTTCAATTTGTTTTCCTAATTTGTGACAATAATTGCTGAAAACTTGGCCTATACTTATATTTTTTTGCTCACTCATTGCACATAAAGGGATTTTTGCTTGAATGTACTCACAAATAGTTGATCAGCAAACATTTTTACCTCATTTTTTTTTTTTTTTATACGATTTATGTTATTATTGACAGTATAATTGAAGAATATCATTATATACCCTACTAACATTTTGAATATTCAGTTGCACAGAGCTTTTAAAACCATGGTATCAATGTTTCCCTTTAAATCTTTTACATCTTCGATTACATCAAGATCTCAAATAAACAAATATGTAGACAAATATTGTTCGGCTAATATAAGTATTACTTTAGAACCATTTATAACTAAATTATTTTGCAATTATAAATATCTCAATTATAAACCCCAAATTGTAAATGTTTATGCTATAAAAATATGGATGGGATCTACTCCAGAAGGATATCCTGCGGCATCCCAATTACAATTTATACTGCGAGTCGTAATTGAGGAGGAAGGAAATTATTGTTCTTATATGTTTGTGGAACTCTTCTGTAATATTGACCAAATCAGCATCATGTTCTGTGAACATAATTTCGAGTACCCCAATAATCCGGATTACTTAACAGTGCCTATCAAGGGATATAGATCCTACGCTAAAGATCCTTCCGTATTTCTGATGATGATACAAGCTTCCCAACAGGAACGAGAAGCTCTGAGAGAGATGATGATAGCAGATGGAATATCGATTCCATCGTCATGTTGCAAAGTTGATCAGGCTGCGCTGAAAAAGCTTATATTCCTAAAACACTATTTTGATCGACATTATTATTTCAGGCACTTGATGTTTAAAAATATAAGTTGGGAATTAACCGGAGATGTGAGAGATTACGAAGCATGGTTGAAAAACAAAAAATGGCTTAACTACGTTAATCACAGGATGATTCAACATAGACCCTATTGTTTATATGATAGATCTTTAAGAAACGAGCCTCATCCAGATATAATTTATAGGGACCCTAACTATCAACGTATATGTTATGAGTTAGCCCCATATTCTAATAAATGGAATGATCATTATATATTTCAGGTTTTCAGTGATGGTAAAAAATGTGATGATATATGTTGTATTAACCGAGGAAACCTTGACCGAATTTATCATTTAAATTCGTCGCATACGGAATTAATTGCTCGAATTGTGACGAAAAAACATGGATCATTTTATGTAGAAAAGGTACAAAGCGTACTTTTCATAACCCAAAATCCCCATCTCTTTATGGACTTAATTCAAACGGGAGAAAAGGAAGAAATCTGTCGTTTTATTATACAAGACGAAGGTTTATCACCACCATGTAAAAATACCAACAACCCAAATAGTTTACAGGCAATGTGCGTCAATACATTTGTGAATTCCGTTTTGAATACTAGTAGAATGGGATATTTGACTGTGGCCTGCTTAGGTAGAGCAATCAACACCAACCCTAACATTCCTCATTTTTTAAAACGCCAGTTAATCGACGAAGTTCAACGGAATCTAATGATCCGATCGTGGGAAAGAGCAGTGGCAGATGAAACAACTATTAACCATTTATTCTATAAATTCACTTTTTATCGAAACTGACAAGATTAAAGCACTGTTTAGTATTTTGTATGTGAAAATAAGAACAGCTCCAATCAAAACTTTTAATTTTACTGAATTGACTATATTATAAAATATATTTGTTTATTATTTTAAAATAAATAAATCTAAAGTTTGGAGCAAATACTAAAAGTATAAATAAAAACAATTGATGAATCTGTTACATTGTAATGTAATGCCAAACCAATTAATTCACATATTTTTTTTTTACAATAGAAAGGGAGCCTAAGTAACTAGACTCTGGCCGATGGTAGTGGAGTTTAACAAGTTCAGTTATCATTTTATTTATTTCAGAGTTACGTACTTCTTCCGCTAGTCCCAAGGCAACATTTTGTAAATGATCCACAGTATCTTGAAGCCTCGACAATTTAGTTAGCACCTCAATAACAGTTAAATAAGTGGTTAATTCATATTGGGATATTTACCCAAATCTATTGACGGTTTTGGTAATTTACCTTTGGTTTCCAGTAATCAAGGCCTTTCAAAATATCTGTACGTGTTCGTCTTTGGTTCTGTATTTACCCTCGCTATAGATCGAATTTACTCCATATGGAAACATTTCACCATTTTTACATGATGCCAATAATATTTTTGGTAGCCAGGAGGTCATCATTTGAATAATAAAAACTAAAATTTTTTAAGTTTTGCAGCATCATATTCTTTTCTAAAGAATAAAATATAGTTGATTATTTCATTTACTGACGACGTCATTATGCTTATTACTGTACT
>WNGS01008887.1:75356-103449 GCA_020271785.1 Procambarus virginalis
AAAAAGTTAATGAATAGGAGAGGAGGACAGATGAATGCAATTGGAAGAGAAAGAACCAATAAATGACACCAGTTCATCAATTGAAGGCAAAGAAGGAGGATATAAACCAATAAATGATACTAGTTCAATAGAGGATGAAAAGGATTTTGGGGGGTTTGAATAATAAAAAAAAAAAAAGAAAAAAAAAACAGTAGCAGGTCGGGGAGTAGGCAAATAAACTCAACTCAAAAAAAAGAAAGAGAAAGAGAGAGCATAGAAAGATTTTAAGAAAATATTCAGCCTTTGATTATATACTACTTTCCATTAAATTATTTGTTTGTGAAACACAATTATAGTAAACTTTAATTTATTGTTGTTCGTTCTTTCCCCTCCCCCACCACCTGTTCCGGACTGATGAAGGGTTCGGAGTCAGGGCAAGTGTTAGTTGGTCTAGAGACTCTGGCGGCTGTGGGAGATAACTACTAACTCTTCTGGGGAAGCAAAAACAAGCTGAAAGAGAAAGAGGCCAAGCTACATCTGCTGAGGATTCCCACCCACCTTATACACTTACATTGTAGAGGATAATTATTGAGGAGCATATGTCTTGTTTCATAAAAGTAAGGTTATCTTCTTCATCTTCTTCCTCATCGTCGTCTTTATCGTCGTCCTCATCGTCGTCTCAGACTCATTCGAAAATGACTGGTTCATTGGCAAACTGAAGGGCTTGACACTAAATAAGGCCATAAAAAGAAAGAAGAGAGAAAAGGCACTAAGGAAGCTTGATTCCAGCAAAAACAAATGGCCACGGTATTCCGAGATTAAGAAGGATGATATGGTGGATATGGGGGAAATGGGGGAAGTATGTTCATCTTTACTGAGCTCAGACATTGGAGATGGAGATGATGACACCAAGCCAGGGAAGGAATGGGAGAAGCAGGAGAATGTGGAGGAACAGGTCTTCGGTCAGGAGACGAACAGGCACAGGTATGTTTTTAGTAAATAACTTTTACGTTTTAGGTCTGTCCTAGTCTAGGATGAACTGAAATTGATCCTTTTAATTTCAGTTGTGCGTTATTTTTTTTTCGTGATTAAAAGTTTTTTTAATTAGAAAATTCCTATGTTCTGTTAAAATTTCTTCGGTATATTAATGTCTTTTTTATTTGCTACACAGCTCAGCAACTTCCAGAAAAGAGATGTCGAAGTGACAGACACTACTAAATGGAAGATAGAAGTTCATTCAGACCATATATCATCACACACTCTGGATGAAAAAAATGAAGAATGCATGCATGTCTGAACTGTCTTTATCTTATATCGTAAATGAAAAGATTCCATATTTTGGTAATTTTTTAAGAGAGTTTTAAATTTTATATTATCAATACTGTTAAGAAGGAAATTTAAAAATTTCCCACAGAATAATAAATAAGGGTCGGAATCATGACAAGAAATTTTTTAATAACCTCTAATATTTATTATAAAAAAACATTTATATCCACATAATATATCATATCTCAGTTCTATTGGTATTATTATTATTATTATTACACTAACAGCATCATATAGACTTAATCATCTGATGTTGACGATTCTAATATTTTGAATGCGTCCTCTGATACAGTTCTCTCTTGAACACTGTGAGGGGATTACCAGTTATGCCCCTTATTGTAGCGGACTTAACCTAGGTTCGGTTGTATTTGCTCCCAACTTTAGTTGTTCTCCTGTTTAGTCACTCTAATGAGTTATGTAGCTTAGGGATTCTGCTTCTAGTGTGTGGTCTGGTCAACACACTTTTTTTGTAAATATTTGTCAACACAATGCATTCCATTGTAGGCTGGTGGTCTGTCATACAACCTTTACCCGTACTGTTGTCTATACTTTGTATCCACAATTTTCAGAAGACAGCTTCTCTCTCCTTTCTCCTGTTTGTAAACTTATGATAATTTTAGACATGCCATTTTCTGTGCTGATCTTTATGACCTTTTATCACTTATCACTGAAAACCCGAAATATAAGAGTACGACCATCCCATTAATTACTATATCTGGGTAACCTATTATGACATTCATGTTCATAGTTGGGGTCCCTATAAATTATAAATCGATGGTGTTCACAGAATATATATAGTGAGCCCTAAGTGGGACCTACTTGACATAATTGACTGTAACAGGAGGTGGGCAGGGAGCGGGTTGTGAAAAACTATAACAACATATTTTTCAAATGCTTTTATACTGCTATAATAAAGGCTACGAGTAGTTGAAGTAAATTATCTGACAAAGAAGGATGGCGTCTCTACCATATATATTATTAGAAAATATATTTTCACTAATTCCATATCGCCATCTTTTGCTTATTTGCTCGAGGGTGTGTAAAAGCTGGAGTCGTTTAATTCTAAACTCCGCTTACATGCCTTTTCGAATCCTTTATCATCGTCTTATATGGGATTCTCATACTCCTTTCCATAGTCCCCTCCTTGATGATGAAGAAGATGATTTGTCTCGACATAAAGCATCCTATATCATGGAAAAACTGAGTCGCAAATACTATATAATTCTTGGAGGTCATTGTATGCAAGGTATACTAGACATGATGGAAAAACGAATGAAGAACAGGTCGAGAATTGGTCAAGAAAAAAATGATTCCAAACTGTTTGAGCTTTTGCGTAATCATCCCCTATATACTTCAATCATAAAATCGGGAGAATTAGATAACAAGAGCTGTGTGTGGTCCTTAGTGACCGTTATAGCTATGTTATCTCGCGATACGGACGAAATTTTACAATTGTTAAAGGTTCTTTTTGCGATATATCCTTCATCTACTATTATGGATATATTTTATAGTTATGCAGTTATTTTCCTATTCTGTTCGAAACTTTATTTTTCTAATGTTCATCATTATAAGGTACATGCTGCACTCTATCTTATAGAAAATAATATCATTCATTATCAGCCAGAGCAAATAATATCTTGTGAACAGGCCCTTCTGATCAATCATTTTCCTTGTGCTAGGGAAAGTATATGTGTGGAATATGTTCCCGGAGTGGATATAGTCGACGTAGTTCTCAAGATGGTACGGTGTCATTCAAATTTACGCTACTTGATTGTTGAGTCACAGTCGTCGTTATTCACACCACCCCTTTTACAATTACCACCAAATGCGGTTTGTTCACTGTCTATAGATGATTCTTTTTCTTTTGATGTTCTGGTACTTATGCCAGATTCTATGGTCACTGAAGATGATGATTTAAGAAAAAGGAAGGATATTTCAATAATCACATTTAGAAACGTATTATCCAGTAAAAAGAATACCTGTTTCAGTACAATAACTATTGTATATCCACTAATGTTAAGCACCAAGAATCAAGATTTATGTTGGATAATGTATTCCATTATGAGATGTCAAAGTAACAGAGAAATTTCTTATAGATCAGTTCTTCCTGTAAGTATAAAAACGCCCCACCAGGAAGAAAAAAAGAGTTGTAACGAAATGGTGTTAATTGTTTTCTCCGATTTTTTAGATATGTATAAATCCTGTTATTATGAATATTATCATGATGATTCTTTTAATGATTTTCTTATAATTACAGTAGGTGAGAAATTAGAACAAATTCTAGATGAACTTTTTTTAGGTTACTTTATTAGTGACGTCTATAAAACGGCCTACTCAATATCTAAAACTAGAACTCGTGATTATATAACTTGGTTAAAAACAAAATGTTCATTTAAGGGAGTGTATCATCCAAGATTCAATGTTATTATGTGCATGGATATGTTATCAATTTCCCATACTATGCCTTCTTTCTCATCAATTCGTTTATGTGGAGATTTATCACCATTTCCTAAAAGATTTAAAATTGAAGATACGGTTATTGCAATCATTACCAACTTGAAATTCGATGTTTTAGAATTTCCATGTAGTAACTATTTTACAGATGGGAGAATAAATAAATTTGTTGAAAATCAATTGGCGACATATGAAGAAATTAATAGACATAATAATAAATCACAATGTATAGGTTGCAAAAACACTTTAAAGGGTGAATGTTTGGCTTTTAAACATGTTATAAATTCAGTGGGAATGGCGGCATTAAGATTTACATGTTATAATAGTTCCGAATATTTTATATGTGCTCGGTGTGCCCAATTATATAGGGATCAAGATGAATATGTTAATATATTTGAGAATTTAGAATGCTGTTGGTCTAGTTTTAATTATACTGATACTTATTCTTCTAGTTCGGATTCTTCTTGGGATTGTTAAAGAAAATAATTACTTTTCCAATATTAATAATTAATTAAAAAACCAAAACAAATAAATCTATTGTGAACAAGCCCTTCTAATCAATCACGTTTCACGTACAGGTGAAACTATATGTGTTGATTATGTTCCTGGTGTAGATAATATATATATCCGGTGTTGCCATATGTTATTGTGATATATTTGATGCTATTTGTTGCTAGGGCAGGTCATCTCGAGAAAGTATTAAAATTAAATATTTAAAGGATTTAAAAAATATGAACAAAAAAGAGGGACTTTTCATGAATATAGATATGGAACATATAAATAATGAAGATTTTAACACCAAAAAAATTCCTGGATTGTATTATTTACCCCCCTGAGACATGTTACGTTTTTGGGAAACTTTTAAAATCTTTATTATTACACTAAATATATCTGGGATAAAAATCCTATGCTCACACCTTTATTATATAGTAAGGTTATAGATAAGTGTCATAGAAATGATTTTAGTTCACAATTGTGGGTTGTGAAATTATTGGGACATTGGTGAAAATTGTCAAATTTTTTGTTCTCCCTCTCTCTATTTAGGTTGAGATGTTGAAACTTGGTCCAGTTGCAGCACTTTTCACATGTATCGGATAATAAATTTAGAAGGCCCATAACAATGACACAACTAGCTAGATTAAGAAGACCATGGAAAACTTTTGTATCTTCGATTAAATACAACGATGAACTAACAAGAATGGTATATCTATATTATGCAGATAGACTCAATATTACTCTGGAGTTATATTGCAATATACCACCACCAATGGTACTTTATGAGCATATACCATACATTGTATCAATAACGCCAGTAACTCTTTATTCGATAAAATTTTGGATGGGAACGAATAAAAAAGGGTATCCCGTGGCATCACAATTGCAATTTATAATGCGAGTTATAGTAACTGACGAGAAAACGGGGAAATATTATTATTTGTTTGTAGAACTTATCGCTAACCGCGACGAACGGCGTACAATGTTCTGTAACTTCAATTTAAATAAATCTTCTTTGTATGGCCAACATGAAAGATTGGATTGCCAAACCCATGTCAATGGATATCGATCTTATGCTAAAGATCCGCTTGTATTTTTGATGATGATAAAAGCGTCCGACGAAGAAAGAGAAGCTCTGAAAGATATGATGATAGCCGAGGGAATAAGGATCCCTTTATCATCATCATCATCATCATCATCATCATGTTATAATAAAGTTTGTCAAACTGCAAAAGAGAAGCTTTTGAGAATGAAACGATATTTCAATCGACATTATTACTTTAGGTATATGATGTTCAACGATATACAGTGGGAATTAACCAAAGATGTTATTGCTTTCGAAGCATGGTTATATGGCAAAGAATGGTCTGAATACGCTCTTAAAAAGAGAATTCAACACCAAAAATGTTGTTTGTTGGACGACAGAGAGTTTCAACTAAAGCTGGTCATGAAACCCAGTTTTAATTTATTTTTTAGAAAGTTCATGGAAATGTATGAGAATAGCATTATGGGAATTAATATTCCCATACTTCGGAATAAGAGAACCACCACCTATAGAGTATTTAGTGATTGTGAGGAAGAATACTCTGAAATTTTTTGTTGTACCAATAATTTGATAAATCACATCGACAGAGTATATCATGTGAATCACTTTGATGATGATGGAAGATACATGGAACCATGTGTTCGCCCAATTGTGAATTCATATGGTGAACTAATTGCACGTATGGTGGTGAAAAATTATGGAGTAATTTATTTCGAAATGATCATAGTAACTTATAGGGTCCCATTCCAGCACCTACGATCTGCTGAATGTATTCTTTTTCTAACCCGAGATCTCAAACTCTTTGTGGATATTATTCAAACGGGGAATAAGGATGACATTTATAGTTTTATCGCTCGAAACGAGGAGGGTTTATCATCATCTCTATACGAATATGACAATCGTTTACAAACTATATGTACTCGGGCAGTTACAAGTAGTTTTTTGGATGTTAGAACAGGAGAATGGGGTTCGATGGTTTCCACCCTCCAGATCCCGAATTCCTTGGAAGATGAACTTAAATGGAGTCTAATGGTTAATTCTTGGAAGAGAGCAGTAGAAGATTTGACATTAGATGATAATATAGCTGAACGGATCAAGGCTGTATTTATGGCTAAATCACAAAAACTGGATAAATTGATAGATGAAGAAATAGCCGTCACACTGGTGGACTTAGAGGGGTGGCTTGATAATTCGGATATAGATATATTATTATATGCTTCTTTAGTTAAGGATCCTATTATAAACTTGAATGTAGATGATATTGTTGTAATTTGAAAAAGTTGCAACTTACATACAATGGGCAAGATTATGTATATTAATTTCACATATTAAAAAAAAAAACATTAACAGACACCCCCTGACAGTTTTATATTCTAAAATATTTGTCTATTATTCTTATCATAAATAAATCTAAGAGTTGAGAGCAAATACTAAAAGTATAAATAAAAACCTTTAATGGATCTCTTAACCTGTAATGTAATGAATGAATGACAAACCAATTAATTCACATATAAAATATATATATTTGTTTATTATTTTAAAAATAAATAAATCAAACTAAAGTTGGGAGCAAATACTAAAAGTATAAATAAAAACCATTGATGAATCTCTTACATTGTAATGTAATGCCAAACCAGTTTAAAGATTCATATATTATCAAGTAAATTAGGTGTATCTACTACAGTTTTAACCTTAGGAGGGTAATGATGGTAATGCAAGAGGTGGGGAAATCAAACAGGTTTCAGGCATATGATGGAAAGTTAGTTAAATTCTACTGAGAAGTGCGTTCTGGCTACTATATATATATATATATATATATATATATATATATATATATATATATATATATATATATATATATATATATATATATATATATATATATAATTACTTTTCCAATATTAATAATTAATTAAAAAACCAAAGCAAATAAATGTATTGTGAACAAGCCCTTCAAATCAATTACGTTTCACGTGCAGGTGAAACTATATGTGTTGGTTATGTTCCTGGTGTATATAATATATATATATATATATATATATATATATATATATATATATATATATATTTTGATTCAATTCTATCACAAATGTATAATAAAAAATTCATATGACTATAAATCTTAGCTAATAATTAATTCGCTATTTGTTGCTAGGGCAGATCATCTCGAGAAAGTATTAGAATTAAATATTTAAAGGATTTAAAAAATATGAACAAAAAAGAGGGACTTTTCATGAATATAGATATGGAACATATAAATAATGAAGATTTTAACACCAAAAAAATTCCTGGATTATATTATTTACCCCTGAGACATAATCTAATAAGACAATTATTTATAGCTTATAAGTTATATAAGTTAATAAATGATAATATTGATGATTCCCACATTAAATTTAATTATCCGCACAATCTTAGCAGAAGACGGTTAATTTATTCGAAAATTTACGATATGTCAGGATTAACAGCTAATTATAAATTTGTCTGGTATGAAAATTTTTTCACACAATTTGACAATCAGGATATTGTAATTGACAAAGATTTTGGGGTATATGCCCCATTTAAAATTGAAGAGGCCAAAATGATAATATATATTAACACTGTGGTAGATTTATGGATTTTTCTTTTAGACGGGGTAAAAAATATTAAACGAAGGTATAAACAAAGTTTAAATGAGTATATTATTAGAAATTGTTTAACTTATGAACAAACATTAAAAGTAAACAAAAAATCAATTACAAATATTGATATGTACATTAAAATTGATGAAGTCATGAGATATGATGAGAATATCATTGAGCATCTTATTACTAATTATGAAAAAAATGATAATTGGTCAAAACTAAGAAATATATCACTATCTATAGCATGGGGCATGCATTGTGATTTATTAGAACAATTTACTGATATTATTAATAAAATAAAAAATCCAATAGAACCAATACCAAGACATGCAAAATATTATTCTTATCTTTCCCCTGATTATGCAGTAACTAAAATGATGGCTTACCTCTCACAAAAAAGGGAAAATATTAATATTTGGAATAATCAGTACAAAAATTATTATATTAATAATAATGGTATTATTAAAAAGAGGAAAACTCGGGGGGTGTTGGAAGATAAAGTTGAAGAAGGGGAGGTAGTGGAGGTGGAGAAGGTGAAGGACGGTCAAGAGGAAAAAGAAGAAGAAGAAGAAGAAGAAGAAGAAGACGAAGAAGACGAAGATTACATTTGTACAACATATCAATAATGAAATAATGATGAGAGATATTTTTTAAAGGTTATGTCAGTTTGTTCAATCCTCTCCCGATTTTTATTCCGTTACAATTTCCCAATCATAACACATAACACCTTGATGATATTCTCTCTATGTCATTGATAATATATCTTTGTGGTTCCAGTACCAATACATATTAGTAGATTTGTACTACTATGACAGCTGATAAGTGTCATAGTTGTCAAACTGCAAAAGAGAAGCTTTTGAGAATGAAACGATATTTCAATCGACATTATTACTTTAGGTATATGATGTTCAACGATATACAGTGGGAATTAACCAAAGATGTTATTGCTTTCGAAGCATGGTTATATCGTCAAGAATGGTCTGAATACGCTCATGAAAAGAGAATTCAACACCAAAAATGTTGCTTGTTGGACGACAGAGACTTACAACAAAAGATGGTCATGAAATCTAGTTTTAGGTTATTTTTTAGAAGGTTTATGGAAACGTATGACAATTACTTTAATGTGAAAAATAGCATACTTCGGAATAAGGAGACCACCACCTATAGAGTATTTAGCGATTGTGAGGAAGAATATTCTGAAATTTTTTGTCGTACTAGTAATTTGATAAATCACATCGACAGAGTATATCATGTGAATCACTTTAGTAATAACAAGTGGTATGATGATGATGGAAGATACATGGAACCATGTGTTCGCCCAATTGTGAATTTATATGGTGAACTAATTGCACGTATGGTGGTGAAAAATTATGGAGTAATTTATTTCGAAATGATCATAGTAACTTATAGGGCCCCATTTAACCACTTACTATCTGCTGAATGTATTCTTTTTCTAACCCGAGATCTCAAACTCTTTATGAATATTATTCAAACGGGGAATAAGGATGACATTTATAGTTTTATCGCTCGAAACGAGGAGGGTTTATCATCAACTCCATACGAATATGACAATCGTTTACAAACTATATGTACTCGGGCAGTTACAAGTAATTTTTTGGATGTTAGAACATCAGAATGGAGTTCGATGGTTTCCACCCTCCAGATCCCGAATTCCTCGGAGGATGAACTTAAATGGAGTCTAATGGTTAATTCTTGGAAGAGAGCAGTGGAAGATTTGACATTAGATGATAATATAGCTGAACGGAGCAAGGCTGTATTTATGACTAAATCACAAAAACTGGATAAATTGATAGATGAAAAAATACCCGTCACAGTGTTGGACTTGAAGGGGTGGCTTGATGAAGGGGATATAGGAACACTATTATTAGCTTCTTTAGTTAAGAATCCGATTATAAACTTGAATGTGGATTTTGTTGATGTAACTATTGTATAAATCATACACAAGTTAGACCCTATTGTTTATATGATGATCGATCTTTTGGAAACGAGCCTCATCCATATAATTTATAGGGACCCTAACTATGAACGTATATCTCGATATGGGGTACCCACATATTCTAATAAATGGAATGATCGTCATTATATATTTCGGGTTTTCAGTGATGGTGAAAAGTGTGATGATATATGTTGTATTAACCGAGGAAACCTTGACCGAATTTATCATTTAAATTCGTCGCATACGGAATTAATTGCTCGAATTGTGACGAAAAAACATGGATCATTTTATGTAGAAAAGGTACAAAGCGTACTTTTCATAACCCAAAATCCCCATCTCTTTATGGACCTAATTCAAACGGGAGAAAAGGAAGAAATCTGTCGTTTTATTATACAAGACGAAGGTTTATCACCACCATGTAAAAATACCAACAACCCAAATAGTTTACAGGCAATGTGCGTCAATACATTTGTGAATTCCGTTTTGAATACTAGTAGAATTGGATATTTGACTGTGGCCTGCTTAGGTAGAGCAATCAACACCAACGATAACATTCCTCATTTTTTAAAACGCCAGTTAATCGACGAAGTTCAACGGAATCTAATGATCCGATCATGGGAAAGAGCAGTGGCAGATGAAACAACTAATAACCATTTATTCTATGAATTACCTTTAGTACTTTGTATGTGAAAATAAGAACAGCTCCAATCAAAACTTTTAATTTTACTGAATTGACTATATTATAAAATATATTTGTTTATTATTTTTAAAATAAATAAATCTAAAGTTTGGAGCAAATACTAAAAGTATAAATAAAAACAATTGATGATTCACATATTTTTTTTTTACAATAGAAAGGGAGCCTAAGTAACTAGACTCTGGCCGATGGTAAGTGGAGTTTAACAAGTTCAGTTATCATTTTATTTATTTCAGAGTTACGTACTTCTTCCGCTAGTCCCAAGGCAACATTTTGTAAATGATCCACAGTATCTTGAAGCCTCGACAATTTAGTTAGCACCTCAATAACAGTTAAATAAGTGGTTAATTCATATTGGGGATATTTACCCAAATCTATTGACGGTTTTGGTAATTTACCTTTGGTTTCCAGGTAATCAAGGCCTTTTAAAATATCTGTAACGTGTTCGTCTTTGGTTCTATATTTACCCTCGCTATAGATCGAATTTACTCCATATGGAAACATTTCACCATTTTTACATTTATATCCAATACGGCCTCTTGCCCACACCCTTCCCTCTGCTCCTGTGTCAAGTAGGTCCCACTTAGGGCTCACTATATATATTCTGTGAAATGAGAAACTTTTTATACGACCAGACTCACAAAAACATACCATTAATTTTTTATTCATTTTAATATTTGTTCCTGTTACGAAGATGAATGCTAAGCTTGAGAAGTACCATGACAAGATATCTGATAAATATCAATATGATAATGTACAAGTGACCTCTCACAAGTCAAGCCTAGCTAGCATTGACAGCTGGGTATGTAAAAGTGGTCAATTGGGTGGTGACCAGTCAGTCAGGTGGCGTGGCTCGACAGATGATGTCTGGTGAGGTGCTCTCTCGTCGTGAGAATGTGGTGTCAGTAGTACCCTTTTCCACTTGACTTTAGTGATACGCAACAGAAGACACTGCAACAGAAGACACTCGGGGAGAGGAGAAAAGGCTCCGAAATGTTCCACCATCGTTCTCAGTTGTTGTAGAGGTAGGTTGTAGGGTAGGTAGTGAAGGCGGAGGTTGCTGTTGCTATTACTGACTGACTGTGGGAATAACACTAAAAATGACCATTGTCGATCATGAAGCCTCGACAATTATTTAGCACTTCAATAACAGTTAAATGAGTGGTTAATTCATATTGGGGATATTTACTCAGGTGATCTACAACAGTTTTAGAAAAGTTATAACCTTAAGAGGATGGTAATGCAAGAGGTAGAGAAATCAAACAGGTTTCAGGCATATGATGAAAAGTTAGTTAAATTTTAATTTTTTTTATTCTCTCTCTCTCTCTCTCTCTCTCTCTCTCTCTCTCTCTCTCTCTCTCTCTCTCTCTCTCTCTCTCTCTCTCTCTCTCTCTCCCTCTCTTTTTTTCTCTCTTTCTCTTACCCTATGTTATATATTTACATATTTACAATGAAGGGAAGAGAAGGTAATGGCTCACTGGGATGTGTTTTGTCAAAGAAAAACCCAGCACAATAACGTCTTCAACAAAAGCAAAGGAGATTTGTTGCTTCATCATGGGAGTGTGATTATTTATTTATGTTTTCTTTTCAGACCTGAACCAACGTGTACTTGTCCAATAGAATATAATGGAAGAGAGAAAAGAAAAAATTAAAAAGGAAGTTCAATTTAATCCAAATATAAGGATAAACTATTTATATGTATGGGCATATGCCTATCAGAAAGCTAGAATAGATGGTAAAATATGGAACATGGCTGCTGCAGATCGGGATCGTTTCAAGATGCGATGTGTGAACACTTCAAAAATACTAAATGATGGAAGAATATTTGACAAGGATCATAGAGAAAAGGTTTATTTAGAGCGAATAAAAGAGATATAGAAATGAATTATCCTTTATTCCATTCCTATCTATATACTAAATCGGTCATATTTATTTGTATATTATAAGCTCAGATATATATACATATATATCAACCCTTCCTGTAAGACTTGGCGGCCTTGGTGTCCGCACAGGCTCCCAAATTGCTCTACCAGCCTTCCCCCCTGAGAGACTCAGCAGGAATACACGATCCTGCTTTCACTGAATGTTCACATCAGTGGGGTGTTCTCGCAGCCCCAGCAACCATTATAGAGCCAACAAAACAACACAAACAGTCCGGCTGGGACCACCCTCTAGTGGAAAAAGTAGCTGATGCTATGCTCAGCGCTGCAACATCAGACAAGGAGAAAGCCCGCCTCAGAGCAGTGCGTGCCCCCCATGCAGGAGACTTCCTCCTGACAGTACCCATGTCAACAATGGGCACGCGCCTAGATCCAGAATCCCTTCATGTAGCAGTGGCCCTCCGCCTTGGTGCCCCAATTCACACTGAATACAAGTGTATTTGCAACAGGGTGGAAGCAGACCAATACGGACTGCATGGGTTGCATTGCGGAAGCACAAAGGGCTGCCATGCAAGACACAACGAGGTCAATGACATCATCAAGAGAAGCCTCGTCTCAGCTAAGTGCCCAGCGGAGAGAGAACCTCGCATCCTAGGGGTCCAAAACCCGGATTTCCCCGCACTTCGCCCTGATGGCATCACCATATACTCATGGAAGGAGGGTAGACAGTTGGTGTGGGACTACACATGTGGTGCGGGACTCCCCATGTTGAGTGGGCGTCCGCACTTAGCTCGGCATCAATATGGCCACCCTTGGGCAGCCAGGGGCGTGTATCCACCCTGGCTGACACCTATGTACACTTCGGAGCTGATCAAGCAGGTGGGGCAGCCAACCACAGGGAAACAGCAAAAAATCGCTCCAATACAGGCGACTGGCAGGTCAATACCTCTTTGTTCCCATAGCGTCTGAGACGCATGGCCCCTGGGGCAAGAGTGCCTTGGGATTTCTCAAGGAATTGGGTTCCAAGCTCATTGACGTCACCAGAGACCCAAGGGCTTGCAGTTTTTTTGTTTCAGCACCTCAGTGTGGCGATCCAGAGGGGTAATGCTTGCTGCGTCCTCGGTTCCTGTCCGGAAGCGGAGGAGCTTCAAGAGATCCATAACCTTTAGGCATTTGTCTTGTATGTTTTGTAACCTTTAAATACACAATAAAGCATAAGAAAAAAAAAGGAAGGGGGTGGTAGGAGAAAAGCATACAGAAACTGTATTGGAGGGGACCTACATTCCCTCCAATGCGTTATGTGATTTCCTCCGAGGCTATGGGTCCCCCTTCTTCCAGCCAGAGGTGGTACTCCCTTCCATGTTAACACAAAAAAAAAAAAAAATATATATATATATATATATATATATATATATATATATATATATATATATATATATATATATATATATATATATATATATGTCGTACCTAGTAGCCAGAACGCACTTCTCAGCCTACTATGCAAGGCCCGATTTGCCTAATAGGCCAAGTTTTCATGAATTAATTGTTTTTCGACTACCTAACCTACCTAACCTAACCTAACCTAACTTTTTCGGCTACCTAACCTAACCTAAGCAATAAAGATAGGTTAGGTTAGGTTAGGTAGGGTTGGTTAGGTTCGGTCATATATCTACGTTAATTTTAACTCCAATAAAAAAAATTGACCTCGTACGTAATGAAATGGGTAGCTTTATCATTTCATAAGAAAAAAAACTAGAGAAAACATATTAATTCAGGAAAACTTGGCTTATTAGGCAAATCGGGCCTTGCATAGTAGGCCGATTACGATGTTCTGGCTATTAGGTACAACATATATATATATAATACAATAGCAAAAAAAAATATGATTTCTTAATATAAATAATGTAAATACCATACCTTCAAGTGATGTTTTTATTGATTAGCTTATGAAGCACAAGACAGTGTGGGTTCTGAGTTGATCGCTTGACGCCTGCCGAAGTGGGTTTGGAGTAAACCGGGACGACGCCTTGCACCCACTTGACAGACTCAGCCGGATTTCCTTTACTCTGAGTCCCAAGAAAAATCTTTGATTTACATACATCATTTTTTATATAATTATCTTTTTAGTAATTATATTTATACAGGTTAGTATATCATGCTTTACAGTATTAAATCCTACATATAACAAAATAATTCCAATATTATTAAACATTTTTTTTTTTAAAATCCCGGTTAATTTGTTCAATGTCTATATAATGAGTAGGACCTTGAATTTCTATACCTAATTGTAAATCTGAGAAATATATATCAATTTCAAATAGTTTGTTATTTTGTAATAGCCCTCTTTTGTTTATTTCTACTTTGATATTATTATTTTTTTGTTTTTTTGGTAAATGATAAAATATAGATTTATATACACGATATTCTAATTTACTCTTGAATTTTCCAAAAGGAATATTTCTATATTTTTTATTCATAGTTTTTTATACCCCATTTGTAATAGATTTTTCTTTATAAGAAACAATTACTTTAAAAAAAATCCTAAATAAAAAAAAGGTACATTTTGAAGAAGAAAAAGACATGATAACATTGTTTATTAAATTCAAAAATTCCTGGCTTAAATAATTTACCTAGGATGATTAATTTAATAAGGTATTTATTTATATCATATGAGGTAAATAAGTTATTAAATAAAGATTCTGATATAAGTTATAATTACCCACAACATCTCAATGGTAATGATTTGATTACTAAAAAGATTTATAACATGTCAAGTTTAAAATTGAATAATAACTTTGTCTGGCGTTCCTTTTTTATTTTTTTTTTGGTAAACTAATTACAAATATTACAAAATCAAAGATAAAAAAACCATTTAAACCCAAGGCTAAATTATTCATTTATATAAACTTTTTGGTTGATCTGTAGATTTTCCTTTTAGGAAAACCTAATTTAAATCCACCGTCGGACATGTATTGTGATCGATAATTTTAGCTGTCTCAAAATTTCATCTTAACAGTGTAAGATAGATAGTTTTTTTTATGGCACTTGCTCTCGGCTCTCTTTCGGTATGTGTCGTTCTACCCCCCCCCCCCCCCGTCACCCCATCCTATCAGCGATTAATTTCATGAAACCATTATAAATATACAGATAAAGAATATCTTTCTCTCATTCTATCACAGATTACAATGGATAAGCTGGTGCTTGCAACGATGACCTTAGTGGTGGTATTCTTGGAGGCGCAAGTTCTGGCAGCGGTGATGGTGACGATCTTGGATGCACTGGTCCTGGCGGTGGTGGTGGTGATCTTGGTGGTTCTGGTCCTGGCTGTGGTGGTGGTTGTGCTTTTGGAGGTTCTAGTCCTAGTGGTGGAAGTATTGCTCTTGAAGGTCCTGGTCCTGGCAGTGGTGGTAAAATTGCTTGAGGCCATATTAGGACAACCCCGGGGCCCAGCAACCCCTCAGCCCGGTCCTCAACCAGTCACACTTTTTTTTTAATCTAATTTCTAAACTATATTAATATTGAGGTTAATAATAAAAATTATTTATAGTTATGTATTTCATTTCTCCCTGGACAACAAACCACCCACCATCCTTCGTCTTCCAGCATAAGTAACATATATGCAATACGATTCCAGCACAAAATTACATATGTGAATGAACAGGAAAATCATTTATCACCACAGATGACACAACCCTGAACTAAATGATTACTATATAATGAAGCAATAATTTTTTCTCTATAAGATTATTTTAATCTTTAATTTATTGTTTTCTTGAATATCACAGAGAAATTTATTACAAATAGGTTCACCCCAATTAAATTTGTTTGTCTGTGTGTGTGTGTGTGTGTGTGTGTGTGTGTGTGTGTGTGGTGTGTGTGTGGTGTGTGTGTGTGTGTGTGTGTGTGTGTGTGTGTGTGTGTGGTGTGTGTGTGTGTGTGTGTGTGTGTGTGTGTGTGTGTGTGTGTGTGACTGTGTGTGTGTGTGTGTGTGTGTTGACTGTGTGGTGTGTGTGTGTGTGTGTGTTGACTGTGTGTGTGTGTGGTGTGTTGACTGTGTGTGTGTGGGTGTGTGTGGTGTGTGTGTGNACAAGAATGTAACAACTCTTGTATATATCTATAAAAAAAAAAAAAAAAAAAAAAAAAATAAAAAAAAAAAAAATTAAAAAAAAAAAAAAAAAAAACATATTTTGTCGGAATAGTGTTGCCAAAAATGAAATTAAACAATTATTCTATTCTCTTTCGAATCATATTTCTAAATTTATATTGTGCGCCCAGTTCTATAAAAATCTTGTTACTGTAATAAATGATAAAATTCTTATGCCTTCTATTCAATTAAACCTACATTTTTCACGAAACTTATATGACGTCAATACTATGAAAACAGCTTTATAAACCCCCCAAATATAAAGAAAGCTATTAAAACCCCCTCTGTTTTTCCACTTATATTTAATATTAAGGGTTTAACACTGATTGGAGACCAAATTAGCATTGACGACGATGAAATTTACACCAACCAAATAGTGTCTATTGATAACAATGATAAAAATTTAAAATTACTTACATTATTGAACAGTGATGATATTAAACAAGAAAGGGAATTGTTTATTGAAACACAAATAATACAAAAATATTTAAATGTAATCGGTGATGAAATAATTTTAAAAACAATTTCCTCTCAGAAAGTTTCATCACAGGAAACAACAAAAACATATAAAACAACTGATTTGGGGAAAAAACCAAAAGATGTCAAAGAACTATCAAGATTAAATACCAAAGACAGACGAAAAAATGAAAGAATGACTCTGAAAAAGAATAAAAAGGAAAAACAGTTAATGAATAGGAGAGGAGGAACAGATGAAATGCAATTGGAAAGAAAGACCAATAAATGACACCAGTTCATCAATTGAAGGCAAAGAAGGAGGATATTAAACCAATAAATGATACTAGTTCAATAGTTCTAGAAGAAAAGAAGGAGGATGAAAAGGAAATAGAAGGGGATGTAATAATGATAGACGAAAAGAAGGAGGATGAAAAGGAAATAGAAGGGGATGTAATAATGATAGACGAAAAGAAGGAGGATGAAAAGGATTTTGGGGGGTTTGAATAATAAAAAAAAAATAAGAAAAAAAAAACAGTAGCAGGTCGGGGAGTAGGCAAATAAACTCAACTCAAAAAAGAGAAAGAGAAAGAGAGAGCATAGAAAGATTTTAAGAAAACATTCAGCCTTTGATTATATACTACTTTTCCATTAAATTATTTGTTTGTGAACACAATTATAGTAGTAACTTTAATTTATTGTTGTTCGTTCTTTCCTCCCTCCCCCACCACCTGTTTCCGGACTGATGAAGGGTTTCGGAGTCAGGGCAAGTGTTAGTTGGTCTAGAGACTCTGGCGGCTGTGGGAGATAACTACTAACTCTTCTGGGGAAGCAAACAACAAGCTGAAAGAGGCCAAGCTACATCTGCTGAGGATTCCCACCCACCTTATACACTTACATTGTAGAGGATAATTATTGAGGAGCATATGTCTTGTTTCATAAAAGTAAGGTTATCTTCTTCATCTTCTTCCTCATCGTCGTCTTTATCGTCGTCCTCAGACTCATTCGAAAATGACTGGTTCATTGGCAAACTGAAGGGCTTGACACTAAATAAGGCCATAAAAAGAAAGAAGAGAGAAAAGGCACTAAGGAAGCTTGATTCCAGCAAAAACAAATGGCCACGGTATTCCGAGATTAAGAAGGATGATATGGTGGATATGGGGGAAATGGGGGAAGTATGTTCATCTTTACTGAGCTCAGACATTGGAGATGGAGATGATGACACCAAGCCAGGGAAGGAATGGGAGAAGCAGGAGAATGTGGAGGAACAGGTCTTCGGTCAGGAGACGAACAGGCACAGGTATGTTTTTAGTAAATAACTTTTACGTTTTGGGTCTGTCCTAGTCTAGGATGAACTGAAATTGATCCTTTTAATTTCAGTTGTGCGTTATTTTTTTTTCCGTGATTAAAAGTTTTTTTAATTAGAAAATTCCTATGTTCTGTTAAAATTTCTTCGGTATATTAATGTCTTTCTTATTTGCTACACAGCTCAGCAACTTCCAGAAAAGAGATGTCGAAGTGACAGACACTACTAAATGGAAGATAGAAGTTCATTCAGACCATATATCATCACACACTCTGGATGAAAAAAATGAGGAATGCATGCATGTCTGAACTGTCTTTATCTTATATCGTAAATGAAAAGATTCCATATTTTGGTAATTTTTTAAGAGAGTTTTAAATTTTATATTATCAATACTGTTAAGAAGGAAATTTAAAAATTTCCCACAGAATAATAAATAAGGGTCGGAATCATGACAAGAAATTTTTTAATAACCTCTAATATTTATTATAAAAAAACATTTATATCCACATAATATATCATATCTCAGTTCTATTGGTATTATTATTATTATTACAATTCTTGGAGGTCATTGTATGCAAGGTATACTAGACATGATGGAAAAACGAATGAAGAACAGGTCGAGAATTGGTCAAGAAAAAAATGATTCCAAACTGTTTGAGCTTTTGCGTAATCATCCCCTATATACTTCAATCATAAAATCGGGAGAATTAGATAACAAGAGCTGCGTGTGGTCCTTAGTGACCGTTATAGCTATGTTATCTCGCGATACGGACGAAATTTTACAATTGTTAAAGGTTCTTTTTGCGATATATCCTTCATCTACTATTATGGATATATTTTATAGTTATGCAGTTATTTTCCTATTCTGTTCGAAACTTTATTTTTCTAATGTTCATCATTATAAGGTACATGCTGCACTCTATCTTATAGAAAATAATATCATTCATTATCAGCCAGAGCAAATAATATCTTGTGAACAGGCCCTTCTGATCAATCATTTTCCTTGTGCTAGGGAAAGTATATGTGTGGAATATGTTCCCGGAGTGGATATAGTCGACGTAGTTCTCAAGATGGTACGGTGTCATTCAAATTTACGCTACTTGATTGTTGAGTCACAGTCGTCGTTATTCACACCACCCCTTTTACAATTACCACCAAATGCGGTTTGTTCACTGTCTATAGATGATTCTTTTTCTTTTGATGTTCTGGTACTTATGCCAGATTCTATGGTCACTGAAGATGATGATTTAAGAAAAAGGAAGGATATTTCAATAATCACATTTAGAAACGTATTATCCAGTAAAAAGAATACCTGTTTCAGTACAATAACTATTGTATATCCACTAATGTTAAGCACCAAGAATCAAGATTTATGTTGGATAATGTATTCCATTATGAGATGTCAAAGTAACACAGAAATTTCTTATAGATCAGTTCTTCCTGTAAGTATAAAAACGCCCCACCAGGAAGAAAAAAAGAGTTGTAACGAAATGGTGTTAATTGTTTTCTCCGATTTTTTAGATATGTATAAATCCTGTTATTATGAATATTATCATGATGATTCTTTTAATGATTTTCTTATAATTACAGTAGGTGAGAAATTAGAACAAATTCTAGATGAACTTTTTTTAGGTTACTTTATTAGTGACGTCTATAAAACGGCCTACTCAATATCTAAAACTAGAACTCGTGATTATATAACTTGGTTAAAAACAAAATGTTCATTTAAGGGAGTGTATCATCCAAGATTCAATGTTATTATGTGCATGGATATGTTATCAATTTCCCATACTATGCATTCTTTCTCATCAATTCGTTTATGTGGAGATTTATCACCATTTCCTAAAAGATTTAAAATTGAAGATACGGTTATTGCAATCATTACCAACTTGAAATTCGATGTTTTAGAATTTCCATGTAGTAACTATTTTACAGATGGGAGAATAAATAAATTTGTTGAAAATCAATTGGCGACATATGAAGAAATTAATAGACATAATAATAAATCACAATGTATAGGTTGCAAAAACACTTTAAAGGGTGAATGTTTGGCTTTTAAACATGTTATAAATTCAGTGGGAATGGCGGCATTAAGATTTACATGTTATAATAGTTCCGAATATTTTATATGTGCTCGGTGTGCCCAATTATATAGGGATCAAGATGAATATGTTAATATATTTGAGAATTTAGAATGCTGTTGGTCTAGTTTTAATTATACTGATACTTATTCTTCTAGTTCGGATTCTTCTTGGGATTGTTAAAGAAAATAATTACTTTTCCAATATTAATAATTAATTAAAAAAACAAAACAAATAAATCAATTGTGAACAAGCCCTTCTAATCAATCACGTTTCACGTACAGGTGAAACTATATGTGTTGATTATGTTCCTGGTGTAGATAATATATATATCCGGTGTTGCCATATGTTATTGTGATATATTTGATTCAATTCTATCACAAACGTATAATAAAAAATTCAGATGACTATAAATCTTAGCTAATAATTAATTCGCTATTTGTTGCTAGGGCAGGTCATCTCGAGAAAGTATTAAAATTAAATATTTAAAGGATTTAAAAAATATGAACAAAAAAGAGGGACTTTTCATGAATATAGATATGGAACATATAAATAATGAAGATTTTAACACCAAAAAAATTCCTGGATTGTATTATTTACCCCCCTGAGACATGTTACGTTTTTGGGAAACTTTTAAAATCTTTATTATTGCACTAAATATATCTGGGATAAAAATCCTATGCTCACACCTTTATTATATAGTAAGGTTATAGATAAGTGTCATAGAAATGATGGTGAAAATTGTCAAATTTTTTGTTCTCCCTCTCTCTATTTAGGTTGAGATGTTGAAACTTGGTCCAGTTGCAGCACTTTTCACATGTATCGGATAATAAATTTAGAAGGCCCATAACAATGACACAACTAGCTAGATTAAGAAGACCATGGAAAACTTTTGTATCTTCGATTAAATACAACGATGAACTAACAAGAATGGTATATCTATATTATGCAGATAGACTCAATATTACTCTGGAGTTATATTGCAATATACCACCACCAATGGTACTTTATGAGCATATACCATACATTGTATCAATAACGCCAGTAACTCTTTATTCGATAAAATTTTGGATGGGAACGAATAAAAAAGGGTATCCCGTGGCATCACAATTGCAATTTATAATGCGAGTTATAGTAACTGACGAGAAAACGGGGAAATATTATTATTTGTTTGTAGAACTTATCGCTAACCGCGACGAACGGCGTACAATGTTCTGTAACTTCAATTTAAATAAATCTTCTTTGTATGGCCAACATGAAAGATTCGATTGCCAAACCCATGTCAATGGATATCGATCTTATGCTAAAGATCCGCTTGTATTTTTGATGATGATAAAAGCGTCCGACGAAGAAAGAGAAGCTCTGAAAGAGATGATGATAGCCGAGGGAATAAGGATCCCTTTATCATCATCATCATCATCATCATCATGTTATAATAAAGTTTGTCAAACTACAAAAGAGAAGCTTTTGAGAATGAAACGATATTTCAATCGACATTATTACTTTAGGTATATGATGTTCAACGATATACAGTGGGAATTAACCAAAGATGTTATTGCTTTCGAAGCATGGTTATATGGCCAAGAATGGTCTGAATACGCTCTTAAAAAGAGAATTCAACACCAAAAATGTTGCTTGTTGGACGACAGAGAGTTTCAACTAAAGCTGGTCATGAAACCCAGTTTTAATTTATTTTTTAGAAGGTTCATGGAAATGTATGAGAATAGCATTATGGGAATTAATATTCCCATACTTCGGAATAAGAGCACCACCACCTATAGAGTATTTAGTGATTGTGAGGAAGAATACTCTGAAATTTTTTGTTGTACCAATAATTTGATAAATCACATCGACAGAGTATATCATGTGAATCACTTTGATGATGATGGAAGATACATGGAACCATGTGTTCGCCCAATTGTGAATTCATATGGTGAACTAATTGCACGTATGGTGGTGAAAAATTATGGAGTAATTTATTTCGAAATGATCATAGTAACTTATAGGGTCCCATTCCAGCACCTACGATCTGCTGAATGTATTCTTTTTCTAACCCGAGATCTCAAACTCTTTGTGGATATTATTCAAACGGGGAATAAGGATGACATTTATAGTTTTATCGCTCGAAACGAGGAGGGTTTATCATCATCTCTATACGAATATGACAATCGTTTACAAACTATATGTACTCGGGCAGTTACAAGTAGTTTTTTGGATGTTAGAACAGGAGAATGGGGTTCGATGGTTTCCACCCTCCAGATCCCGAATTCCTTGGAAGATGAACTTAAATGGAGTCTAATGGTTAATTCTTGGAAGAGAGCAGTGGAAGATTTGACATTAGATGATAATATAGCTGAACGGATCAAGGCTGTATTTATGGCTAAATCACAAAAACTGGATAAATTGATAGATGAAGAAATAGCCGTCACACTGGTGGACTTAGAGGGGTGGCTTGATAATTCGGATATAGATATATTATTATATGCTTCTTTAGTTAAGGATCCTATTATAAACTTGAATGTAGATGATATTGTTGTAATTTGAAAAAGTTGCAACTTACATACAATGGGCAAGATTATGTATATTAATTTCACATATTAAAAAAAAAACATTAACAGACACCCCCTGACAGTTTTATATTCTAAAATATTTGTCTATTATTCTTATCATAAATAAATCTAAGAGTTGAGAGCAAATACTAAAAGTATAAATAAAAACCTTTAATGGATCTCTTAACCTGTAATGTAATGAATGAATGACAAACCAATTAATTCACATATAAAATATATATATTTGTTTATTATTTTAAAAATAAATAAATCAAACTAAAGTTGGGAGCAAATACTAAAAGTATAAATAAAAACCATTGATGAATCTCTTACATTGTAATGTAATGCCAAACCAGTTTAAAGATTCATATATTATCAAGTAAATTAGGTGTATCTACTACAGTTTTAACCTTAGGAGGGTAATGATGGTAATGCAAGAGGTGGGGAAATCAAACAGGTTTCAGGCATATGATGGAAAGTTAGTTAAATTCTACTGAGAAGTGCGTTCTGGCTACTAGGTACGACATATATATATATATATATATATATATATATATATATATATATATTATTAATTAATTAAAAAACCAAAGCAAATAAATGTATTGTGAACAAGCCCTTCAATCAATTACGTTTCACGTGCAGGTGAAACTATATGTGTTGGTTATGTTCCTGGTGTAGATAATATATATATATATATATATATATATATATATATATATATATATATATATATATATATATATATATATATATATATATATATATATATATATTTTGATTCAATTCTATCACAAATGTATAATAAAAAATTCATATGACTATAAATCTTAGCTAATAATTAATTCGCTATTTGTTGCTAGGGCAGATCATCTCGAGAAAGTATTAGAATTAAATATTTAAAGGATTTAAAAAATATGAACAAAAAAGAGGGACTTTTCATGAATATAGATATGGAACATATAAATAATGAAGATTTTAACACCAAAAAAATTCCTGGATTATATTATTTACCCCTGAGACATAATCTAATAAGACAATTATTTATAGCTTATAAGTTATATAAGTTAATAAATGATAATATTGATGATTCCCACATTAAATTTAATTATCCGCACAATCTTAGCAGAAGACGGTTAATTTATTCGAAAATTTACGATATGTCAGGATTAACAGCTAATTATAAATTTGTCTGGTATGAAAATTTTTTCACACAATTTGACAATCAGGATATTGTAATTGACAAAGATTTTGGGGTATATGCCCCATTTAAAATTGAAGAGGCCAAAATGATAATATATATTAACACTGTGGTAGATTTATGGATTTTTCTTTTAGACGGGGTAAAAAATATTAAACGAAGGTATAAACAAAGTTTAAATGAGTATATTATTAGAAATTGTTTAACTTATGAACAAACATTAAAAGTAAACAAAAAATCAATTACAAATATTGATATGTACATTAAAATTGATGAAGTCATGAGATATGATGAGAATATCATTGAGAGTCTTATTACTAATTATGAAAAAAATGATAATTGGTCAAAACTAAGAAATATATCACTATCTATAGCATGGGGCATGCATTGTGATTTATTAGAACAATTTACTGATATTATTAATAAAATAAAAAATCCAATAGAACCAATACCAAGACATGCAAAATATTATTCTTATCTTTCCCCTGATTATGCAGTAACTAAAATGATGGCTTACCTCTCACAAAAAAGGGAAAATATTAATATTTGGAATAATCAGTACAAAAAATATTATATTAATAATAATGGTATTATTAAAAAGAGGAAAACTCGGGGGGTGTTGGAAGATAAAGTTGAAGAAGGGGAGGTAGTGGAGGTGGAGAAGGTGAAGGACGGTCAAGAGGAAAAAGAAGAAGAAGAAGAAGAAGAAGAAGAAGACGAAGAAGACGAAGATTACATTTGTACAACATATCAATAATGAAATAATGATGAGAGATATTTTTTAAAGGTTATGTCAGTTTGTTCAATCCTCTCCCGATTTTTATTCCGTTACAATTTCCCAATCATAACACATAACACCTTGATGATATTCTCTCTATGTCATTGATAATATATCTTTGTGGTTCCAGTACCAATACATATTAGTAGATTTGTACTACTATGACAGCTGATAAGTGTCATAGAAATGATTTCAGTTCACAATTATGGGTTGTGAAATTATTGGGATATTGGTGAAAAATTGTCTAATTTTTTTTTTGTCCCTCTCTCTATTTTGGCTGAGATGCAGCACTTTTCACGCCCATAACAATGGCACAACTAGCTAGATTAAGAAGACCATGGAAAACTTTTATATCTTCGATTAAATACAACGATGAACTAACAAGAATGATATATCTATATTATGCAGATAGACTCGATATTACTCTGGAGTTATATTGCAATGTACCACCACCAATGGTACTTAACAGCAGCAAGATCAGTAGCAACAGCAGCAGCAGCAGTAGCAACAGCAGCAGCAGCAGCAGTAGCTACAGTAGAAACAGCAGCAGCAGCAGCAGTAGCAATGAGCCATACGATGTATCAATAACGCCAGTAACTCTTTATTCGATAAAATTTTGGATGGGAACGAATAAAAAAGGGTATCCCGTGGCATCACAATTGCAATTTATAATGCGAGTTATAGTAACTGACGAGAAAACGGGGAAATATTATTATTTGTTTGTAGAACTTATCGCTAACCGCGACGAACGGCGTACAATGTTCTGTAACTTCAATTTAAATAAATCTTTGTATGGGCAAAATGAAAGATTCGATTGCCAAACCCATGTCAATGGATATCGATCTTATGCTAAAGATCCGCTTTTATTTTTGATGATGATAAAAGCGTCCGACGAAGAAAGAGAAGCTCTGAAAGAGATGATGATAGCCGAGGGAATAAGGATCCCTTTATCATCATCATCATCATCATCATCATGTTATAATAAAGTTTGTCAAACTGCAAAAGAGAAGCTTTTGAGAATGAAACGATATTTCAATCGACATTATTACTTTAGGTATATGATGTTCAACGATATACAGTGGGAATTAACCAAAGATGTTATTGCTTTCGAAGCATGGTTATATGGCCAAGAATGGTCTGAATACGCTCTTAAAAAGAGAATTCAACACCAAAAATGTTGCTTGTTGGACGACAGAGAGTTTCAACAAAAGCTGGTCATGAAATCCAGTTTTAATTTACTTTTTAGAAGGTTCATGGAAACGTATGACAATTACTTTAAGGTGAAAAATAGCATACTTCGGAATAAGGAGACCACCACCTATAGAGTATTTAGTGATTGTGAGGAAGAATACTCTGAAATTTTTTGTTGTACTAGTAATTTGATAAATCACATCGACAGAGTATATCATGTGAATCACTTTAGTAATAACAAGTGGTATGATGATGATGGAAGATACATGGAACCATGTGTTCGCCCAATTGTGAATTCATATGGTGAACTAATTGCACGCATGGTGGTGAAAAATTATGGAGTAATTTATTTCGAAATGATCATAGTAACTTATAGGGCCCCATTCAACCACTTACTATCTGCTGAATGTATTCTTTTTCTAACCCGAGATCTCAAACTCTTTATGAATATTATTCAAACGGGGAATAAGGATGACATTTATAGTTTTATCGCTCGAAACGAGGAGGGTTTATCATCAACTCCATACGAATATGACAATCGTTTACAAACTATATGTACTCGGGCAGTTACAAGTAATTTTTTGGATGTTAAAACATCAGAATGGGATTCGATGGTTTCCACCCTCCAGATCCCGAATTCCTCGGAAGATGAACTTAAATGGAGTCTAATGGTTAATTCTTGGAAGAGAGCAGTGGAAGATTTGACATTAGATGATAATATAGCTGAACGGAGCAAGGCTGTATTTATGACTAAATCACAAAAACTGGATAAATTGATAGATGAAAAAATAGCCGTCACAGTGGAGGACTTGGAGGGGTGGCTTGATAAAGCGGATATAGGAACAATATTATATGCTTATTTAGTTAAGAATCCTATTATAAACTTGAAAACAATACAAAAAAAAACTATATTCTAAAATATCTGTCTATTATTCTTATCATAAATAAATCTAAAAGTTGGGAGAATAAATAAAAACCATTAATGAATCTCTTAACCTGTAATGTAATAAATGAATGACAAACCAATTAATTTACATATTTTTTTACATTAGCAAACTAGACTGGTCAATGGTAGATTTAACAAGTTCACTTATCTTGTATGAAAATTTTTTCACACAATTTGACAATCAGGATATTGTAATTGACAGAGATTTTGGGGTATATGCCCCATTTAAAATTGAAGAGGCCAAAATGATAATATATATTAACACTGTGGTAGATTTATGGATTTTTCTTTTAGACGGGGTAAAAAATATTAAACGAAGGTATAAACAAAGTTTAAATGAGTATATTATTAGAAATTGTTTAACTTATGAACAAACATTAAAAGTAAACAAAAAATCAATTACAAATATTGATATGTACATTAAAATGATGAAGTCATGAGATATGATGAGAATATCATTGAGCATCTTATTACTAATTATGAAAAAAATGATAATTGGTCAAAACTAAGAAATATATCACTATCTATAGCATGGGGCATGCATTGTGATTTATTAGAACAATTTACTGATATTATTAATAAAATAAAAAATCCAATAGAACCAATACCAAGACATGCAAAATATTATTCTTATCTTTCCCCTGATTATGCAGTAACTAAAATGATGGCTTACCTCTCACAAAAAGGGAAAATATTATATTTGGAATAATCAGTATAAATTATTATATTAATAATAATGGTATTATTAAAAAGAGGAAAACTCGGGGGGGTGTTGGAAGATAAAGTTGAAGAAGGGAGGTAGTGGAGGTGGAGGAGGTGAAGGACGGTCAAGAGGAAAAAAGAGAAGAATAAGAAGAAGAAGAAAGGAAGACGATAGATTACATTTGTACAACATATCAATAATGAAATAATGATGAGAGATATTTTTTAAAGGTTATGTCAGTTTGTTCAATCCTCTCCGATTTTTATTCCGTTACAATTTCC
>WNGS01008889.1:0-28449 GCA_020271785.1 Procambarus virginalis
CTACCTTGAAGAAGTGGCCGAGAGCAGAGTGGGCGGAGCGGGTTCAGGGTAGGCTCACCGGTGAAGCTCGCGAAGCCTACAACATGCTCGACCTCAGGAGTGTACCACTACGATGCTGTGAAGAGAGCTGTGCTCCACTCTTTCAAACTAACGCTGGAATGTTATAGGAAGAGATTCAGGGAATGTACCCGTTCGCCAGAAAATCGTATGCAGAGACGGCGAGGGACATGGAGAGAAAATTCCTGAAGTGGCTGGAGTCTGAAGGAGCGAAGTCAGCTGAAGATGTCAAAGGCTGATGGTCATGGAGAAGTTTATGTCCGTGCTCTCTCCTGAGATCAGGGTGAGAGTAAAGGAGGCGGACATAAAGGACCTGAGGGCCGCGGCCGACAGAGCTGACATGCTGGAGGAAGCCTTGCGACCACGCCGAGAGGGACAGCACCGACCGCCGTATACTCCGGATATGGTAGAAGTTATAGAAGAACGGACGGATGGAGGACAGGAGCGAGTTCTCCAAGTCCCACCTCTCGAGTGGAGACGGTAGAGGATCCAAAAGTGCTGTGGAGCCGGTAAAGAAGTCCCCAGTTGAGAGCTCAGGAGCTGTTGCTGCGACGAGAGACGCTACGAAGGAGACGACGATGGCGCGAGGAAGACCCACGGAGCGACGGCCTCTGGAGGCGTTGCCAGGGCGAGCGGTGGTGGAAGGTCACCGCAGGGAGTTCCGCTGCTACAATTGTGGGGGATTCGGACCTTCTCGCGGAAATGCAGACGCCCTAAGCAGCGGGGGAACGTTGCTTTCGTGAGGGTCGAAGACCAGATGGCCGAGAGGGTGCGGGATGAACCCGTACTGAGTGGGGAGAAAAAGAGTTCACCCATTCGTGTGTGAGGGGACCGTAAGGATGGGGGACGCAGACCCCATTCCTGTGAAGATATTGAGAGACACCGGGGCCGATTTTACCTGGTGAGTAAGACCCTGTTCCCCGAGGGTTACGAGAGTACCAGTGTGGGGTGGCAGTTGTGACCACTGTGGGAGGCCCAGTGAGGATGCCCCTACACCAGGTGACTCTGATTCTGATTATGGCTGCCAGACCCTAGTGGTAGGGGTCTGCGCATCAATGCCCAAGATGGAGGCACAAGTCATCCTTGGAAATGACGCATGTGGAGGATGTGTTCTCCCTAACCTCGTGAAGGGCGAAGAGTGCTTGGAGCACTATAAGGAGAAAGGCGGAGTGTTAGACGCCTGTGGGGACGAGAAGGGAGTTGCCTCGGTGGCGTTCCCTGTATGCGCTGTGATCCCAAGGCGGTGCGACGGACACGGAGGGAGTGGATCTGATAGGGCTGAAGAGGAGACGTCCGACAGCCTGGGAGTCGATCACCTCTTCGTGGACCCGGAGAACGAGTGGAGGGCGAAGGCAGCCCGATGGTGAGTTACAGGTGACCCTCGCCAGTTCTCTTGGAGTGGACCGCACTCGTCTTGGAGAGTTGCAGCAGATAGAGTTCCCCGAATTGATTCATGAGGCCAAAGGAGGACGTGTTGGTCCTGAGAGGGCCACTCATTTTTACATACAGGACGGAATGCTGATGAGACAGTGGAGGCCTGTGAGGATGGAGGCCGGAGAAGAATCTCTAGGTACGAGGCACCAGGTAGTGTTGCCAGCCCAGTGCAGAGCGGCAGTGTTGGATCTGTCGCACTCTGTGGACTCTGCAGGTCACCTGGGGACCAAGACGTTGCGTAAGATCAGGGACCATTTCTACTGGCCAGGTATGGACGCCGATGTGAGGCGTTACTGTAAGACTTGCTTACCTTGCCAGAGGGCAGGGAAGAGCCAACCCCGATACCAAAGGCCCCGTTAGTCCCTGTTCCCGCGTTTGGGCCTGCATTTGAGCGTCTGTTGGTCGACGGGGTGGGACCGTTGCCACGGACGAAAACGAGGAATACCTACCTGATGATGACATCATGTGTGCATCGACAAGATTTCCGGAAGCTGTCCCGATGCGGCGTTTGACGTCGAAAGAGTAGCCGGGCAGCTACAACGATTTTTCTCTTGGGTGGGAATGCCCAGGGAAATCCAGACGGACTGTGGAAGTGTTTCCAGTCCAAATGGTTCAGACAGACCGTGACAAATTGGGGAGTGACTCAGATTCGGTCGTCGCCCTACCGACCGCAGTCGCAAGGGGCGATCGAAAGGTTTCACTCCACCCTGAAGACCGTTCTGAGAGTGTTCTGTGGCAGAGCAGGAAGCTGAGTGGGATGAGGCAGTGTACCCTGCGTTGTTTGCCATACGTAACGCAGTGGTAGAATCGTTAGGTTTCTCACCGTTCCAGCTGGTGTATGGACATGAGGTACGAAGTCCTCTGTCCATGCTGAAAGAACAATGGACACCAGGAGTGACCGTGGGAACGGTCAACGAGTACGTTCAGAAGTTCAAGGAACGTCTCACTTTGCAAAGGAACTAGCAGGAAAACATCTGAGGAGGCGCAGCGTAAGATGTCTGAATGGTATGACAAGAAAGCTACGCCAAGGGAGTTCCAGGTTGGGTCCCAGGTGATGGTGTTGCTGCCAGGAAGAGCCGAGTGACCGAGTCACGATTCGAGGGACCGTACAAGGTACTGCGGCGGTTGGGTCCTGTAACTTATGAAATCGGTAAGCCGGACAGACCCCGCAAGACACAGGTGTGTCATGTTGACCGCCTGAAGCCTTTCTTCCCTGAGAAGAAAGAGCCGCCGAGCAGAACGGAACGATGACTCAAGACCCCCAGCAGAAGATGATTTTGTGCATGCAGTGACCAGGAACTTCCAGAGGAGAAGGAAAGTGGTCCAGGGCGGACGGCACCCATCTCACCAATTCGGAGAGTTTGGCGAAGATCAGGACAAGTTACAACACCTGGAGGGACACAAGCGCGCGACCTGACGACCTGTTAAGGAGAATGCCTCTCTCTTTACCGACGTGCCCCGACGACACAAGAGTGTAACGCACGAGTAGAGGTGAGGGACGCCAGGCCCGTCAAGCAGAGCGCTTATAGGGTAAGCCCGGAGAAGCGAGAGTTGATGAGAAGGAGGTGGAGTATCTCCTTGAGAACGACCTTGCAGAGCCTAGCAACAGTGAGTGGAGTTCCCGTGCTTGTAGTGAAGAAAAGCGATGGTACATTCTGCTTTTGTACAGACTACAGAAAGGTGAACTCCATCACTGTGGCAGATTCCCACCCCATGCCAAGGGTGAGCGATTGCATCGACCAGGTGGCAGTGCAAGATAGTGTCCAAGGTCGATCTGCTCAAGGGGTACTACCATCTCATTGACTCCCGAGGCCCGGAAGATATCAGCTTTCGTAACACCGGACGGGCTGTACCAGTACAAAGTGTTGCCCTTCGGAATGAAAAACAGCGGTAGTTTTTTCCAACGCATGATGAATGAGTTGCTGAGGGGAGCCGAAGGCTGCACGGTATACATCGATGACATCGTAGTGTACTCCGACGATTGGGAGACACACCTGGAGAGCTCAGAGAATTGTTCAGGAGGCTAGAGGATGCTAACTTAACCGTGAACCTAGCCAAAGCGAGTTTGGAAGGCCCACTTAGAGTACCTAGGCTTCGTCATCGGCCAAGGAGAAGTAACCCCTGTAGATCACAAAGTGTCAGCCATTAGGGAGTACCCAGTGCGGACACGTAAGGAGTTGTTGAGGTATCTTGGGATGATAGGATACTATCGTGGTTTCTGCAAGAACTTTTCCACGGTAGCGCATCCCCTGACCGAACCTCTCCAAGAATGTACGATGGAAATGGGGAGAGGCCTGCCAGGAGTCTTTTGAGAAGACAAAGAAACTGTTGACAGAGGCCCCAGTATTAATATCCCCAGATTTTTCAGCCAGATTCATCCTGTATGTGGATGCCAGTGACGTTGGAATAGGAGCCATGTTGGCCCAAGAAAGGAGTGAGGTACATAGGCCGGTAGCTTTCTACTCCAAGAAATTTGTGAAGTTCCAGCGAGCCTATAGTACCGTCGAGAAGGAGGCTTTGGCCGTAGTAATGGCACTGAAGCACTTCGACGTGTACGTGGGAGGTGGGGCGAGACCTGTTCTTGTGTTTACAGATCACAACCCTCTGACCTTCCTGTACAAGATGAGGAACTCCAACCAGCGGCTGACGAGGTGGGCATTACTACTGCAGGAGTACTGGCTGGACATCAAGCACATCAGAGGGAAGGACAACGTAGTTGCGGATGCCTTGTCCCGCGTACACTAAACCGATATGACTCTTATTTTAAGGGGAGGGGTATGTGACGGTGTTCTCCCCCCTTATATTTCTCCCACGCCAGCTGTAAGAGTCATATCCACTTTACCCGAACGTTCTCTACGTTACGGGGTACAATTTGATATGTGTGGGAGCTTGTAGTGTTCTCGCGTTGGCGAGAAATTTGTAAAAGAAGGAAGTTTTGGCATGTGGTTTAGGCCCTTTAGGACGCCAATATGGCGCCGGCCCCTCCGTTTTGCCGCCAAAACTCTATGACGTCAGTGGCACTAGATTGGTCACTGACAGTGACGTGGCACAGGGAGCCAATGAAAACCGCCCCTGGCAAGAATGACGTCACGAGAGCAAGGGGGTCTGGAGATCGCGCCTCTGTGGCGCCACCAGTCGAAGACGTCACGTCAAGGAGGTCGGACGTGTGAAAGTTGGTCCTGTCATTTTGACAGTTATATCCCGTTCCCGTGGATTTTACGCATCACCCGAAGTCTGCAAGTACTCTGTGAGGTCTTCCTTCGTTCATGTGTTGGACCAGAGAGGGAATCGACGGAATATTGAACAACAAGTGCTCCAGGGGACAGGTACTGTGCAAGAAGAAGTGAAGTCTGTGCAGTGACGTATGCGACGTCTGAGACAGTTCACCCATTTTGTGACGATGTAGTGGCTGGGCCGATCCACCGGGAACCAGTGGGAAGAAGAGAACTAATTGGGAATCAGGACGACTGCAGCCGAGAGTAGGTCTGCAGCCGTAGTTGAGAGGGAAGTCGACGGCCAGGAGACCGACTCCAAGCCTTCAAGGAGTTGTGGAGGAGCACGGACCTGCAGAGGAAAGAGCACGGAGACGACGCGTTATTTTGGGAAGTTGATTGGGTTCCTGGAAGTGAGCATCAGTGTGTGTGTGGGGGCGTTCCTACAACGAGGCGAGAGCCGGGACCAGGAGCTGCAATTCAACTCTCACCGGAGAGCTAGTCCGCACAGTGAGGTGGAAGTAGGTGATTCAGTTTCCCTCCCAATTCCCCTTTAGTCAGCTATATTTATCCAGAGAATTTTATGTGTCGTGAGCCAGGCTCACCAATGTCTATGTCACGGTAGGACACAGTTGTGAGAAGTGAGGCTGTAGAGAGCTCTCACAGTATATTTGCAGTGTGTGGATGCACCTGTGATTATTGAAGAGTCTGCTATGTCAAGGATATCTATACTCATATGACATAAATAGTATAAGTTTGTGTCAGAGAATATATATATATAAAGTGTACCAGTTATTGGTGTTAGGCTGTGTGCCCAGTATTTATCTTACTATTATTGATATTGATGAATTGATCCATATATATATATATATGCTTGTGTGTTGAATAACTTTTCATGTGTATAGTTTTTCTGTGTCATTGGCATTGAAGTGAATTACGGTGTTGAAGGACAGTGCAGTGTCTTATTACGTTTATTATCATTACTGTGATATACGGTGTTTAATGCCTTACTGTGAGCTACAGTGTTAATTGCCATTGGAATGAATTAGTGAGCATTAAGGCCGGTGCAGTGATTAGCAGCGTTTACGCCATTATAGCAATTATTGTGTTGATTGCACGATTTGGGTTTGCTGAGAATTTAAAGAAACAGGCGCTTAATGCCAAAGAAACAAATGCAGAGAGAGATCGCACAGTGAGGGGGAGCCGCTCAGCTGTTTATGACAGTGACAGGAGGGGGAGTATTGCCCTCTAGGCGAGTTCCAGTTTTGTGAAGAGAGAGCGACTTACTGCATGTACTTGCTGCATTGTTGATATATGAATATGATATCTTGAAACTTTTAAGTAAAATACAAAATACCTTTGCGTTTGTATTATCCCTCCTTATCCTTGTTGCTATTTAAAAGTTGGAAAGTGTGAGAGTGGTAGAGATACATACCTGCCTGATATCAGATTTATTTAGAGTGCTCTTGCCATCGTTACCACAATGCCACAATACCATTGACGTGTTACTGGACACGGGAAACACCAGTTGGCGACCTTGCAGCGTGACCGACCTTGACCGTGCCCGCCCCAACAAGGACTCTACTAGAGCCCTTGTAGAGCCCTTGTTGGGGTGGGCACTTGGTTCGGAGAGAGCAAACTGTGTTCTCACTCGTTTCTGACTGAAAGGCCAGTCGGAGATCGACTGGGATACTCTCCTGGTGAACAGTGGCGCCGCGAGGATTGAGTGAAGACCCGCAGGGCTACGGTGAGTAACAGTTATCGCTAATGCTACTGGGTGGTGTCCATGTAGAGAGAGAGACACCCCGACGTTGGCGACCGTTGAGAGGATATCAAGTTCGATCATTGATTACTTATACTATACTTACAACCAAGGTAACCCCGACATTGGCGTTCTTGCCAGGTTTAAGCATTTAGGATATCTTGTGTACTGTTACTTGCCCCGCGCACACACGCGTGCCCAGACACCTCACGTGTGTGGGAGAGTGTGGTGAGGGTGTCCTGGTCTTACCTCACGTGTGTGGGAGAGTGTGGTGAGGGTGTCCTGCCCTTACCTCACGTGTGTGGGAGAGTGTGGTGAGGGTGTCCTGGTCTTACCTCACGTGTGTGGGAGAGTGTGGTGAGGGTGTCCTGGCCTTATCTCACGTGTGTGGGAGAGTGTGGTGAGGGTGTCCTGGTCTTATCTCACGTGTGTGGGAGAGTGAGGTGAGGGTGTCCTGGCCTTACCTCACGTGTGTGGGAGAGTGTGGTGAGAGTGTCCTGGTCTTACCTCACGTGTGTGGGAGAGTGTGGTGATGATGTCCTGGCCTTATCTCACGTGTGTGGGAGAGTGTGGTGAGGGTGTCCTGGCCTTACCTCACGTGTGTGGGAGAGTGTGTCCTGGCCTTACCTCACGAGCGTGGGAGAGAGCCTGGGAGAGTGTGGTGTTCGGGTCGGCTGTCGTTGCCTCCACAACACTCACTCCCTTCGCCTCCTTCAGCGCCTCCATCTGCCTTACAGAAAATGGTGTGTTGGCTCATAATTCATGGTTGCATACGGGGCTTAAGGCTTATTGACCTCTGGAGGGTTATTAAAGACATAGGAATTGGTTACTGACTAACCAGCCAGTTTACTGGAGTTTTGATCATTATACTCGACCAATGGTTCCCACTCTTTCTCTCTGGGTCACACGAAATAAAAAATTACTCGTGCTGCATAATTTTTTTTAATAAATACATTTATATACAAAAAACTATTAGTGCATAATGCACAATATGAACAAGTATATTATAATAAGATGGCAGGCCCTCCACACAGTATGAAACAATGCAGCTCCATAAGAATAGGATTCTCAACTCATGCTGTAGAGGAGCCTCTTACTTATGTAACCTTAAGTAAACAATGTGTGAGAGATGTGAGGTAACATCATTTATATTACGTCTGATCTAAGACAAACTCTGGTGTTCTCATCAACCATCCTCCTACAACCTGTCCTCAGGGAGGAGATCCACACAAGAGACGACTACACAATCTGTGTTATTATCTACTCTCTATCCATTCTTAGGTTAAAGTTACTTTAGGTTAAGGTTAGGTTTTACTACGTTTCGTTACATTAATAGGATCATTGACGATAATGTGAAATATGGAATTCGAAAACTATTTCAGTGTGCCCTCTAATTCCATTTACAGAAAACCAAAATCTTCAAAAAAAACTTTCACCATACACTTTTTACATTTTTAAACTAATAATTTCTATTACATTAAAGTTATAACTTGAGAATAAACTCTATTTACAACAAAGGTTCATTTGCCAGTTTATATGTAGATAATTATTGGAACTATAATATGCTTGCAGACCATCAGTAATATCTAGATAACTATCCAGGTGGTTTGAAGGGGGATTAGGGGACATCTCATGTGGTAATGGATTTGGTATCAGGATAGGCTGTCTCCTAATAGCCCGTCGTATTTTGACGTGTACGTTTCTCAAAGTCAAAAACTGTCATGCTAGAAAATTTCGCGGCTTCCAAAATTGACATTTTGTCCCATTTTCTGTTAGATGGTGCTTAGGTAGGTTAGGATAAGGTACTTTAGTACAACAGTTTCTGGACGTTGGGTAACCTTAGGAGTGACGGACTGCATCAACTCCTAGAAGCTTCACCAGAGTGGGGCACTGCACCCTTTGGTAACCACTGTGCTGTGAACGTTCACCAAGAACCTGGTTCTTTGGTTACTCTGACACATACTGGTGGAGTGTAATCTACACGCAATCAACCTGTAATCTACATGTAATCAACCTTTTGTGTACCTTTACCAGGGTAAAATAACGCGTTACTTTACAAGGGTAAAGTAACACGTTATTGGACACTTAATTAACTGGCTTTACTGGGGTTCAAGTTGGTTATTATCAAGCTGTCAGAAGAGACAGCTTCACCAACATAGACACGGAAGAGACGGCTTCACCAACATAGACACGGAAGAGACGGCTTCACCAACATAGACACGGAAGAGACAGCTTCACCAACATAGACACGGAAGAGACGGCTTCACCAACATAGACACGGAAGAGACAGCTTCACCAACATAGACACGGAAGAGACGGCTTCACCAACATAGACACGGAAGAGACAGCTTCACCAACATAGACACGGAAGAGACGGCTTCACCAACATAGACACGGAAGAGACGGCTTCACCTACATAGACACGGAAGAGACAGCTTCACCAACATAGACACGGAAGAGACGGCTTCACCAACATTGACACAGAAGAGACGGCTTCACCAACATAGACACAGAAGAGACGGCTTCACCAACATAGGGAAGATATTTGCACTATATACAGTGTCTCAAGTTATAATTACCTCAGCGTAAAAATGTATCACTGAGTGTGTTCCTTCAGCGTTGGCGAGGACAGTGTAGACTTCTTATAGCACTTCATAAGTGTGTATCCGGCGGGGAATCCAATCTTGTATGACACTCACAAAGGTTAGGTCGACCCACTTGCTCTCTAATGGTGGTCTCTAGAGCTGGTGCTACACTTGCCTGCCTCTAGCAGCACTTGCTCTATTATGATCATAGAGCAGGCAAGTGCTCTATGATCATAATAGAGCACCTCTATAATGATCATAACAACACTTGTATCACTGTTTTAGGTGGAGATAATTATCTTTCTGAATCAGGTGTTGTAGAGGTGCCAGGAAAGTCTTCATCCTTGTAAGTGCTGCCGAAGGTTCAGGACGGACGTGTTGCTGTCAACCTTTCTTTTGGTTCTTGAGAAATGGTTGGGCGGATTTCCTATCACCTAATGCTTCTGTTCACCTAGTAGTGAATAGGTACTCGGGAGTTAGTCAGCTCGTTGTGGGGGTTGCATTCTGGGCGGGGTCAGTAATTCGACCTGGTGGGAGGGTAAGCTTGATTAAAGCCTAATATGTATGAATACACTCTGGCTACCTGTCCCCCGACATATTGAATCATATTATTATAATATTTTCATATGGGTGTCTATTTTCAGACACGCTGATTGTTAATGCGAATGATTGTTGGTGAAAAACAAGGTCACCATCAACCTTGCATAATGTGAGAGGCCTTGCAACAATCTCTCACCTGGTGGAGTGTGAGGTGTGAGGCTCCTCCATCACTGAGGAAGATGACAGAACACTCACATATGGAACAACTCTTCAACAGTGTTCCCAACACCTTCACCAACGACTCCTCTTGCACCATCACCTCAACACCTGAGAGAAACACCTGTTTAGTTACATGCCATATATTTACAAAGATAATATATATATATATATATTTAACTATTAAAATAATGAAAATAACCAAAGCTTTGAATTTATCATAATATATAATTATCACTAACCCAAAAGATGTAATTATAATACATATAAACATTATGCATTTGAACATATGAATAATAGAAACTGAAGAAGTGCTTATTGACCCATACAAGACAGCTCCAATTTTTATCCATCCAAATACATTCAAGTCTTCCCTACGCTTGAAACACTCAATTAATCCCCTGTCCATTATGTTCGCTGCTAATATGTTCCACAAATCCCCTGTTCCCCGAGTATTTACACAGGTAAATGATCACCCAGAGGGTATAGACTCATTCTTCTCAATGTTTACTGATGATGCCAAAATTATGAGAAGAATTAAGACAGAGAAGGACAGCATGAGGCTTCAAGATGACTTGGACAAACTGAAGAAATGGTCCAACAAATGGCTGTTAGAGTTTAACCAGAGCAAATGTAAAGTACTGAAAAGTCCTAGTAGTGGTGGAAGTCCTGTGATCCTACGAGTATCCTTATGAGTCAAATATTCCCCTTGTCTTGAGTAAGCAGCTTTCAAAGGCATTCCATCCATCCTTCCAAGTAATTATATATACAAAATTTCTGTTAAACTATATTAATTGACTGGTCTCCTGAGTCAATTAGCTTAATTAACTCTAATTCAAGAGAGGTGGTGGCGGTGTTAAAAGGCTTTTGAGTAATCCATGTCTTCCAACCAGTGGTGGAGGAATTGTCTTCCATCCAGTGTTGGAGGAATTGTCTTCCATCCTGTGCTGGAGGAATTGTCTTCCATCCAGTGTTGGAGGAATTGTCTTCCATCCTGTGCTGGAGGAATTGTCTTCCATCCAGTGTTGGAGGAATTGTCTTCCATCCTGTGCTGGAGGAATTGTCTTCCATCCAGTGTTGGAGTAATTGTCTTCCATCCAGTGTTGGAGGAATTGTCTTCCATCCTGTGCTGGAGGAATTGTCTTCCATCCAGTGTTGGAGGAATTGTCTTCCATCCTGTGCTGGAGGAATTGTCTTCCATCCTGTGCTGGAGGAATTGTCTTCCATCCTGTGTTGGAGTAATTGTCTTCCATCCAGTGTTGGAGGAATTGTCTTCCATCCAGTGTTGGAGTAATTGTCTTCCATCCAGTGTTGGAGGAATTGTCTTCCATCCAGTGTTGGAGGAATTGTCTTCCATCCAGTGTTGGAGTAATTGTCTTCCATCCAGTGTTGGAGGAATTGTCTTCCATCCAGTGTTGGAGGAATTGTCTTCCATCCAGTGTTGGAGGAATTGTCTTCCATCCAGTGTTGGAGGAATTGTCTTCCATCCTGTGTTGGAGTAATTGTCTTCCATCCTGTGTTGGAGTAATTGTCTTCCATCCAGTGTTGGAGGAATTGTCTTCCATCCTGTGCTGGAGGAATTGTAAACGATATTAACTATCATTGGTCATTAGTCATTCCTCCCCGTCTTTCCTGACTCTGGTAGAGAAGTCTGCTGTAAGGGCATGCTCGGCCAGTTCTTGGCAGTCTGCTGTAAGAGAATGCTCGGCCAGTTCTTGGCAGTCTGCTGTAAGGGCATGCTCGGCCAGTTCTTGGCAGTCTGCTGTAAGGGCATGCTCGGCCAGTTCTTGGCAGTCTGCTGTAAGAGAATGCTCGGCCAGTTCTTGGCAGTCTGCTGTAAGGGCATGCTCGGCCAGTTCTTGGCAGTCTGCTGTAAGGGCATGCTCGGCCAGTTCTTGGCAGTCTGCTGTAAGGGCATGCTCGGCCAGTTCTTGGCAGTCTGCTGTAAGGGCATGCTCGGCCAGTTCTTGGCAGTCTGCTGTAAGGGCATGCTCGGCCAGTTCTTGGCAGTCTGCTGTAAGAGAATGCTCGGCCAGTTCTTGGCAGTCTGCTGTAAGGGCATGCTCGGCCAGTTCTTGGCAGTCTGCTGTAAGGGCATGCTCGGCCAGTTCTTGGCAGTCTGCTGTAAGAGAATGCTCGGCCAGTTCTTGGCAGTCTGCTGTAAGGGCATGCTCGGCCAGTTCTTGGCAGTCTGCTGTAAGGGCATGCTCGGCCAGTTCTTGGCAGTCTGCTGTAAGGGAATGCTCGGCCAGTTCTTGGCAGTCTGCTGTAAGGGCAGGCTCGGCCAGTTCTTGGCAGTCTGCTGTAAGGGCATGCTCGGCCAGTTCTTGGCAGTCTGCTGTAAGGGTAGGCTCGGCCAGTTCTTGGCAGTCTGCTGTAAGGGCAGGCTCGGCCAGTTCTTGGCAGTCTTCTGTAAGGGCAGGCTCGGCCAGTTCTTGGCAGTCTGCTGTAAGGGTAGGCTCGGCCAGTTCTTGGCAGTCTGCTGTAAGGTAAGTGTTACGGTATCAACACCGTTACTGAAGCGAGTGGCGGCGATTACGGCGCCATCTGAGGATCTGCACTTCAACTCCAAGGCATTAGGTGAAACGCAGACAACGCCATCTGTTGGCGGAGGTGTGGTGTCGGTGAAAGGCTCCTGTTTCATACAGTAAAATAACACAGTAAAATAACAGTGTACTGGAGTGAACGACATGGAAGAAAATGCAGAATAGAACCAGTGAAGAGCAGAGGTGCCATGGGCACAATCAGAGAACACTGCATGAACATCAGAGGTCCGCGGTTGTTCAACGTCCTCCCAGCAAGCATCAGAAATATTGCCGGAACAACCGTGGACATCATCAAGAGGAAACTAGATTGTTTCCTTCAAGGAGTGCCGGACCAACCGGGCTGTGGTGGGTATGTGAGCCTGCGGGCCGCTCCAAGCAACAGCCTGGTGGACCAAACTCTCACAAGTCAAGTCTGGCCTCGGGCAGGGCTTGGGGAGTAGAAGAACTCCCACAACCCCATCAACCAGGTATCAACCAGGAAGATTGTGAATTCGATTACAATTTCAGTTCCCTGGTGAAAGGTTGGCATCCTGTGTTCTCCTTGTATACTTTCTGTCTGGCTAACGACTTTTATGCTCCCAGAGGTGACGTGGAAAGTCTGTTGCACTGTGGAAAGCAATTCACCTTGGGCAGTCTAGAACTGCTGACTTGTCCCTGTGAGGGGACAAGTGGCTGTCATTGGTAGTTAGCAGTGTGTTGGCTGTTGTAGTTAGGCAATGTTGTGTGGACCGACGTACCTGGGATTTGGCCAGGAGGAGTTACAAGACGACAGTAGTGTCCGTCTGCTGACAAGTGCTGCTAGTGTGTTGCTAAAGACTTCTTCCAGGGTGTTGGAGACCCCTGTAAGTCATTATGTGTGACCCCTGTCAGCGTGTTGCTGAAGACCTCTGCCAGTGTGCTTCTGGAGAGCAGACGTGGGATGTATATTTGGACATGGTGACGATACGGTGTGTGCCCATGATGAGGAAGGTGAACTCGCCGGCGATGACCATTGAACGTGGACGACGTATACTTGAAGATAGTAGACTCCCCGGGAATTGAAGAACAGAGATATTGAGTGTCCTGGGTGAAAGTGACAATGTACATAAATGTAGTTATACTTCGATGGATAATATATTGATGGTGTTATTGGGTGTTCTTTACCCCCCCCCCCAGCTTTATTCCTTGCACAATTACTACCGCCAATTTTTGAGAACTTGTCATTGACTTGGAGTGCGATCCTAGGAGAAGAGGCTCTAAGGCACATTATGTAGAAGAAAACCCGGTTACTGGCACAAGCAGGCAGTAACAGACAGACTCGGCCAGTTCACGGCAGTCTGCTGTAAGGACAGGCTTGGCCAGTTCTCGGGATCGTCCAGTGATGGTTGTTCACAGTATACTTGGTGATCGTATTAGACATGTTAACACACCGGTGGTGGACATGTTAACACACCGGTAGTGGGCATGTTAACACACCGGTGGTGGACATGTTAACACACCAGTGGTGGACATGTTAACACACCGGTGGTGGACAGGTTAACACACCGGTGGTGGACATGTTAACACACCGGTGGTGGACATGTTAACACACCAGTGGTGGGCATGTTAACACACCAGTGGTGGACATGTTAATACACCGGTGGTGGGCATGTTAACACACCAGTGGTGGACATGTTAACACACCGGTGGTGGACATGTTAACACACCGGTGGTGGGCATGTTAACATACCGGTGGTGGACATGTTAACACACCGGTGGTGGACATGTTAACACACCGGTGGTGGGCATGTTAACACACCGGTGGTGGACATGTTAACACACCAGTGGTGGACATGTTAACACACCGGTGGTGGACATGTTAACACACCGGTGGTGGGCATGTTAACACACCGGTGGTGGGCAGGTTAACACACCGGTGGTGGACATGTTAACACACCGGTGGAGGACATGTTAACACACCGGTGGTGGGCATGTTAACACACCAGTGGTGGACATGTTAACACACCGGTGGTGGGCATGTTAACACACCGGTGGTGGGCATGTTAACACACCAGTGGTGGACATGTTAACACACCGGTGGTGGGCATGTTAACACACCGGTGGTGGACATGTTAACACACCGGTGGTGGACATGTTAACACACCAGTGGTGGACATGTTAACACACCGGTGGTGGGCATGTTAACACACCGGTGGTGGGCATGTTAACACACCGGTGGTGGGCATGTTAACACACCGGTGGTGGGCATGTTAACACACCAGTGGTGGACATGTTAACACACCGGTGGGGGGCATGTTAACACACCGGTGGTGGACAGGTTAACACACCGGTGGTGGACATGTTAACACACCGGTGGTGGACATGTTAACACACCGGTGGGGGCATGTTAACACACCAGTGGTGGGCATGTTAACTGACCGGTGGTGGGCAATGTTAACACACCGGTGGTGGACATGTTAACACACCGGTGGTGGACATGTTAACACACCAGTGGTGGGCATGTTAACACACCGGTGGTGTGCAGGTTAACACACCGGTGGTGTGCATGTTAACACACCGGTGGTGAGCATGTTAACACACCGGTGGTGGGCATGTTAACACACCGGTGGTGGCATGTTAACACACTGGTGGTGGGCATGTTAACACACCAGTGGTGGACATGTTAACACACCGGTGGTGGACATGTTAACACACCAGTGGTGGACATGTTAACACACCGGTGGTGGACATGTTAACACACCAGTGGTGGACATGTTAACACACCCGTGGTGGACATGTTAACACACCGGTGGTGGGCATGTTAACACACCAGTGGTGGACATGTTAACACACCGGTGGTGGACATGTTAACACACCGGTGGTGGGCATGTTAACACACCGGTGGTGGACATGTTAACACACCAGTGGTGGACATGTTAACACACGGTGGTGGGCATGTTAACACACCGGTGGTGGACATGTTAACACACCAGTGGTGGACATGTTAACACACCGGTGGTGGGCATGTTAACTAATCCCCTGTCCATTTATGTTCTGCCTTGGCTAATATGTTCCACAAATCCCCTGTTCCCCGAGTATTTACACAGGTAAATGATCAGCCCAGAAGGTATAGTCTCATTCCTCTCAATGGTTACTGATGATGCCAAATTATGAGAAGGAATTAAGACAGAGAAGGACAGCATGAGGCTTCAAGATGACTTGGACAACTGAAGGAAATGGTTCAACAAATGGCTGTTAGAGTTTAACCAGAGCAAATGTAAAGTACTGAAAAGTCCTAGTAGTGGTGGAAGTCCTGTGATCCTACGAGTATCCTTATGAGTCAAATATTCCCCTTGTCTTGAGTAAGCAGCTTTCAAAGGCATCCATCCCTCCTTCCAAGAAGTAATTATATATACAAAATTTCTGTTAAACTATATTAATTGACTGGTCTCCTGAGTCAATTAGCTTAATTAACTCTAATTCAAGAGAGGTGGTGGCGGTGTTAAAAGGCTTTTGAGTAATCCATGTCTTCCAACCAGTGGTGGAGGAATTGTCTTCCATCCAGTGTTGGAGGAATTGTCTTCCATCCTGTGCTGGAGGAATTGTCTTCCATCCAGTGTTGGAGGAATTGTCTTCCATCCTGTGCTGGAGGAATTGTCTTCCATCCAGTGTTGGAGGAATTGTCTTCCATCCTGTGCTGGAGGAATTGTCTTCCATCCAGTGTGGAGTAATTGTCTTCCATCCAGTGTTGGAGGAATTGTCTTCCATCCTGTGCTGGAGGAATTGTCTTCCATCCAGTGTTGGAGGAATTGTCTTCCATCCATGTGCTGGAGGGATTGTCTCCATCCTGTGCTGGAGGAAATTGTCTTCCATCCTGTGTTGGAGTAATTGTATTCCATCCAGTGTTGGAGGAATTGTCTTCCATCCAGTGTTGGAGTAATTGTCTTCCATCCAGTGTTGGAGGAATTGTCTTCCATCCAGTGTTGGAGGAATTGTCTTCCATCCAGTGCTGGGGAATTGTCTTCCATCCAGTGTTGGAGGAATTGTCTTCCATCCAGTGTTGGAGGAATTGTCTTCCATCCAGTGTTGGAGGAATTGTCTTCCATCCAGTGTTGGAGGAATTGTTCTTCCATCCTGTGTTGGAGTAATGTCTTCCATCCTGTGTTGGAGTAAATTGTCTTCCATCCAGTGTTGGAGGAATTGTCTTCCATCCTGTGCTGGAGGAATTGTAAACGATATTAAATATCATTGGTCATTAGTCATTCCTCCCCGTCTTTCCTGACTCTGGTAGAGAAGTCTGCTGTAGGGCATGCTCGGCAGTTCTTGGCAGTCTGCTGTAAGAGGAATGCCCTCGGCAGTTTCTTGGCAGTCTGCTGTAAGGGCATGCTCGGCCAGTTCTTGGCAGTCTGCTGGAAGGGCATGCTCGGCCAGTTCTTGGCAGTCTTCTGTAAGGGATGCTCGGCCATTCTTGGCAGTCCTGCTGTAACCCGGGCATGCTCGGCCGTTCTTGGCAGTCTGCTGTAAGGGCATGCTCGGCCAGTTCTTGGCAGTCTGCTGTAAGGGCATGCTCGGCCAGTTCTTGGCAGTCTGCTGTAAGGGCATGCTCGGCCAGTTCTTGGCAGTCCTGCTGTAAGGGAATGCTCGGCCAGTTCTTGGCAGTCTGCTGTAAGAGAATGCTCGGCCAGTTCTTGGCAGTCTGCGGTAAGGGCACTCGCTCGGCCAGTTCTGTGGCAGTCTGCTGTAAGGGGATGCTCGGCCAGTTCTTGGCAGTCTGCTGTAAGAGAATGCTCGGCCAGTTCTTGGCAGCTTGCTGTAAGGGCATGCTCGGCCAGTTCTTGGCAGTCTGCTGTAAGGGCATGCTCGGCCAGTTCTTGGCAGTTCTGCTGTAAGGGAATGCTCGGCCAGTTCTTGGCAGTCTGCGGTAAGGGGCAGGCTCGGCCAGTTCCTTGGCAGTCTGCGTAAGGGCATGCTCGGCAGTTCTTCTGGCAGTCTGCTGTAAGGGTAGGCTCGGCCAGTTCTTGGCAGTCTGCTGTCAGGGCAGGCTCGGCCAGTTCTTGGCAGTCTTCTGTAAGGGCAGGCTCGGCCAGTTCCTTGGCAGTCTGCTGTAAGGGTAGGCTCGGCCAGTTCTTGGCAGGTCTGCTGTAAGGTAAGTGTTACGGTATCAACACCGTTACATGAAGCGGATGGCGGCGATTACGGCGCCATCTGAGGATCTGCACTTCAACTCCAAGGCATTAGGTGAAACGCAGGCAACGTCATCTGTTGGCGGAGGTGTGGGTGTCGGTGAAAGGCTCCCTGTTCATACAGTAAACATAACACAGTAAAAGAACAGTGTACTGGAGTGAACGACATGGAAGAAAAGGAAATGCAGATAGAACCAGTGAGAGCAGAGGTGCCATGGGACACATCAGAGAACACTGCATGACATCAGAGGTCCGCGGTTGTTCAACGTCCTCCCAGCAAGCATCTAGAATATTGCCGGAACAACCGGGACATCTTCAAGAGTGGAAACTAGACTTGTTTCCTTCAAGGAGTGCCGGACCAACCGGGCTGTGGTGGGTATGTGAGCCTGCGGGCCGCTTCCAAGCAACAGCACTGGTGGACCAAACTCTCACAAGTCCAAGTCTGGCCTCGGGCCAGGGCTTGGGGAGTAGAAGAACCCCCACACCCCATCAACCAGGTATCACCACGGAAGTTGTGAATTCAGATAATGTGAAATATGGAATTCGAAAAACTATTTCAGTGTGCCCTCTAATTCCATTTACAGAAAACCAAAATCTTCAAAAAAAACTTTCACCATACACTTTTTACATTTTTAAACTAATATTTCTATTACATTAAAGTTATAACTTGAGAAATAAACTCTATTTACAACAAAGGGTCATTTGCCAGTTTATATGTAGATAATTATTGGAACTATAATATGCTTGCAGACCATCAGTATATCTAGATAACTATCCAGGTGGTTTGAAGGGGGATTAGGGGACATCTCATGTGGTAATGGATTTGGTATCAGGATAGGCTGTCTCCTAATAGCCCGTCGTATTTTGACGTGTACGTTTCTCAAAGTCAAAAACTGTCATGCTAGAAAATTTCGCGGCTTCCAAAATTGACATTTGTCCCATTTTCTGTTAGATGGTGCTTAGGTAGGTTAGGATAAGGTACTTTAGTACAACAGTTTCTGGACGTTGGGTAACCTTAGGAGTGACGGACTGCATCAACTCCTAGAAGCTTCACCAGAGTGGGGCACTGCACCCTTTGGTAACCACTGTGCTGTGAACGTTCACCAAGAACCTGGTTCTTTGGTTACTCTGACACATACTGGTGGAGTGTAATCTACACGCAATCAACCTGTAATCTACATGTAATCAACCTTTTGTGTACCTTTACCAGGGTAAAATAACGCGTTACTTTACAAGGGTAAAGTAACACGTTATTGGACACTTAATTAACTGGCTTTACTGGGGTTCAAGTTGGTTATTATCAAGCTGTCAGAAGAGACAGCTTCACCAACATAGACACGGAAGAGACGGCTTCACCAACATAGACACGGAAGAGACGGCTTCACCAACATAGACAGGAAGAGACAGCTTCACCAACATAGACACGGAGAGAGACGGCTTCACCAACATAGACACGGAAGAGACGGCTTCACCAACATAGACACGGAAGAGACAGCTTCACCAACATAGACACGAAGACGGCTTCACCAACGACAAGAGAGACGGCTTCACCAACATAGACACGAAAGAGACGGCTTCACCAACATAGACACGGAAGAGACAGCTTCACCAACATAGACACGGAAGAGACGGCTTCACCAACATTGACACAGAAGAGACGGCTTCACAACATAGACACAGAAGAGACGGCTTCACCAACATTGACACAGAAGAGACGGCTTCACCAACATAGACACAGAAGAGACGGCTTCACCAACATTGACACAGAAGAGACGGCTTCACCAACATAGACACAGAAGAGACGGCTTCACCAACATAGGGAAGATATTTGCACTATATACAGTGTCTCAAGTTATAATTACCTCAGCGTAAAAATGTATCACTGAGTGTGTTCCTTCAGCGTTGGCGAGGACAGTGTAGACTTCTTATAGCACTTCATAAGTGTGTATCCGGCGGGGAATCCAATCTTGTATGACACTCACAAAGGTTAGGTCGACCCACTTGCTCTCTAATGGTGGTCTCTAGAGCTGGTGCTACACTTGCCTGCCTCTAGCAGCACTTGCTCTATTATGATCATAGAGCAGGCAAGTGCTCTATGATCATAATAGAGCACCTCTATAATGATCATAACAACACTTGTATCACTGTTTTAGGTGGAGATAATTATCTTTCTGAATCAGGTGTTGTAGAGGTGCCAGGAAAGTCTTCATCCTTGTAAGTGCTGCCGAAGGTTCAGGACGGACGTGTTGCTGTCAACCTTTCTTTTGGTTCTTGAGAAATGGTTGGGCGGATTTCCTATCACCTAATGCTTCTGTTCACCTAGTAGTGAATAGGTACTCGGGAGTTAGTCAGCTCGTTGTGGGGGTTGCATTCTGGGCGGGGTCAGTAATTCGACCTGGTGGGAGGGTAAGCTTGATTAAAGCCTAATATGTATGAATACACTCTGGCTACCTGTCCCCCGACATATTGAATCATATTATTATAATATTTTCATATGGGTGTCTATTTTCAGACACGCTGATTGTTAATGCGAATGATTGTTGGTGAAAAACAAGGTCACCATCAACCTTGCATAATGTGAGAGGCCTTGCAACAATCTCTCACCTGGTGGAGTGTGAGGTGTGAGGCTCCTCCATCAGTGAGGAAGATGACTGAACACTCACATATGGAACAACTCTTCAACAGTGTTCCCAACACCTTCACCAACGACTCCTCTTGCACCATCACCTCAACACCTGAGAGAAACACCTGTTTAGTTACATGCCATATATTTACAAAGATAATATATATATATATATATTTAACTATTAAAATAATGAAAATAACCAAAGCTTTGAATTTATCATAATATATAATTATCACTAACCCAAAAGATGTAATTATAATACATATAAACATTATGCATTTGAACATATGAATAATAGAAACTGAAGAAGTGCTTATTGACCCATACAAGACAGCTCCAATTTTTATCCATCCAAATACATTCAAGTCTTCCCTACGCTTGAAACACTCAATTAATCCCCTGTCCATTATGTTCGCTGCTAATATGTTCCACAAATCCCCTGTTCCCCGAGTATTTACACAGGTAAATGATCACCCAGAGGGTATAGACTCATTCTTCTCAATGTTTACTGATGATGCCAAAATTATGAGAAGAATTAAGACAGAGAAGGACAGCATGAGGCTTCAAGATGACTTGGACAAACTGAAGAAATGGTCCAACAAATGGCTGTTAGAGTTTAACCAGAGCAAATGTAAAGTACTGAAAAGTCCTAGTAGTGGTGGAAGTCCTGTGATCCTACGAGTATCCTTATGAGTCAAATATTCCCCTTGTCTTGAGTAAGCAGCTTTCAAAGGCATTCCATCCATCCTTCCAAGTAATTATATATACAAAATTTCTGTTAAACTATATTAATTGACTGGTCTCCTGAGTCAATTAGCTTAATTAACTCTAATTCAAGAGAGGTGGTGGCGGTGTTAAAAGGCTTTTGAGTAATCCATGTCTTCCATCCTGTGTTGGAGGAATTGTCTTCCATCCAGTGTTGGAGGAATTGTCTTCCATCCTGTGCTGGAGGAATTGTCTTCCATCCAGTGTTGGAGGAATTGTCTTCCATCCAGTGTTGGAGTAATTGTCTTCCATCCAGTGTTGGAGGAATTGTCTTCCATCCTGTGTTGGAGTAATTGTCTTCCATCCAGTGTTGGAGGAATTGTCTTCCATCCTGTGTTGGAGTAATTGTCTTCCATCCAGTGTTGGAGGAATTGTCTTCCATCCTGTGTTGGAGTAATTGTCTTCCAACCAGTGTTGGAGGAATTGTCTTCCATCCAGTGGTGGAGGAATTGTAAACGATATTAACTATCATTGGTCATTAGTCATTCCTCCCCGTCTTTCCTGACTCTGGTAGAGAAGTCTGCTGTAAGGGAATGCTCGGCCAGTTCTTGGCAGTCTGCTGTAAGGGCATGCTCGGCCAGTTCTTGGCAGTCTGCTGTAAGGGCATGCTCGGCCAGTTCTTGGCAGTCTGCTGTAAGAGAATGCTCGGCCAGTTCTTGGCAGTCTGCTGTAAGGGAATGCTCGGCCAGTTCTTGGCAGTCTGCTGTAAGGGCATGCTCGGCCAGTTCTTGGCAGTCTGCTGTAAGGGCATGCTCGGCCAGTTCTTGGCAGTCTGCTGTAAGAGAATGCTCGGCCAGTTCTTGGCAGTCTGCTGTAAGGGAATGCTCGGCCAGTTCTTGGCAGTCTGCTGTAAGGGCATGCTCGGCCAGTTCTTGGCAGTCTGCTGTAAGGGCATGCTCGGCCAGTTCTTGGCAGTCTGCTGTAAGGGCATGCTCGGCCAGTTCTTGGCAGTCTGCTGTAAGGGCATGCTCGGCCAGTTCTTGGCAGTCTGCTGTAAGGGCATGCTCGGCCAGTTCTTGGCAGTCTGCTGTAAGAGAATGCTCGGCCAGTTCTTGGCAGTCTGCTGTAAGGGCATGCTCGGCCAGTTCTTGGCAGTCTGCTGTAAGGGCATGCTCGGCCAGTTCTTGGCAGTCTGCTGTAAGAGAATGCTCGGCCAGTTCTTGGCAGTCTGCTGTAAGGGCATGCTCGGCCAGTTCTTGGCAGTCTGCTGTAAGGGCATGCTCGGCCAGTTCTTGGCAGTCTGCTGTAAGGGAATGCTCGGCCAGTTCTTGGCAGTCTGCTGTAAGGGCAGGCTCGGCCAGTTCTTGGCAGTCTGCTGTAAGGGCATGCTCGGCCAGTTCTTGGCAGTCTGCTGTAAGGGCAGGCTCGGCCAGTTCTTGGCAGTCTTCTGTAAGGGCAGGCTCGGCCAGTTCTTGGCAGTCTGCTGTAAGGGTAGGCTCGGCCAGTTCTTGGCAGTCTGCTGTAAGGTAAGTGTTACGGTATCAACACCGTTACTGAAGCGAGTGGCGGCGATTACGGCGCCATCTGAGGATCTGCACTTCAACTCCAAGGCATTAGGTGAAACGCAGACAACGCCATCTGTTGGCGGAGGTGTGGTGTCGGTGAAAGGCTCCTGTTTCATACAGTAAAATAACACAGTAAAATAACAGTGTACTGGAGTGAACGACATGGAAGAAAATGCAGAATAGAACCAGTGAAGAGCAGAGGTGCCATGGGCACAATCAGAGAACACTGCATGAACATCAGAGGTCCGCGGTTGTTCAACGTCCTCCCAGCAAGCATCAGAAATATTGCCGGAACAACCGTGGACATCATCAAGAGGAAACTAGATTGTTTCCTTCAAGGAGTGCCGGACCAACCGGGCTGTGGTGGGTATGTGAGCCTGCGGGCCGCTCCAAGCAACAGCCTGGTGGACCAAACTCTCACAAGTCAAGTCTGGCCTCGGGCAGGGCTTGGGGAGTAGAAGAACTCCCACAACCCCATCAACCAGGTATCAACCAGGAAGATTGTGAATTCGATTACAATTTCAGTTCCCTGGTGAAAGGTTGGCATCCTGTGTTCTCCTTGTATACTTTCTGTCTGGCTAACGACTTTTATGCTCCCAGAGGTGACGTGGAAAGTCTGTTGCACTGTGGAAAGCAATTCACCTTGGGCAGTCTAGAACTGCTGACTTGTCCCTGTGAGGGGACAAGTGGCTGTCATTGGTAGTTAGCAGTGTGTTGGCTGTTGTAGTTAGGCAATGTTGTTTGGACCGACGTACCTGGGATTTGGCCAGGAGGAGTTACAAGACGACAGTAGTGTCCGTCTGCTGACAAGTGCTGCTAGTGTGTTGCTAAAGACTTCTTCCAGGGTGTTGGAGACCCCTGTAAGTCATTATGTGTGACCCCTGTCAGCGTGTTGCTGAAGACCTCTGCCAGTGTGCTTCTGGAGAGCAGACGTGGGATGTATATTTGGACATGGTGACGATACGGTGTGTGCCCATGATGAGGAAGGTGAACTCGCCGGTGATTACTATTGAACGTGGACGACGTATACTTGAAGATAGTAGACTCCCGGGAATTGAAGAACAGAGATATTGAGTGTCCTGGGTGAAAGTGACACTGTACATAAATGTAGATATACTTCGATGGATAATATATTGATGGTGTTATTGGGTGTTCTTTACCCCCCCCCCCCCGCTTTATTCCTTGCACAATTACTACCGCCAATTTTTGAGAACTTGTCATTGACTTGGAGTGCGATCCTAGGAGAAGAGGCTCTAAGGCACATTATGTAGAAGAAAACCCGGTTACTGGCACAAGCAGGCAGTAACAGACAGACTCGGCCAGTTCACGGCAGTCTGCTGTAAGGACAGGCTTGGCCAGTTCTCGGGATCGTCCAGTGATGGTTGCTCACAGTATACCTGGTGATCATATTATACATGTTAACACACCGGTGGTGGGCATGTTAACACACCGTTGGTGGACATGTTAACACACCGGTGGTGGACATGTTAACACACCAGTGGTGGACATGTTAACACACCGGTGGTGGGCAAGTTAACACACCCGTGGTGGACATGTTAACACACCAGTGGTGGACATGTTAACACACCGGTGGTGGACATGTTAACACACCGGTGGGGGGCATGTTAACACACTGATGGTGGACATGTTAACACACCAGTGGTGGACATGTTAACACACCGGTGGTGGACAGGTTAACACACCGGTGGTGGGCAGGATAACACACCAGTGGTGGACATGTTAACACACCGGTGGTGGGCATGTTAACACACCGGTGGTGGGCATGTTAACACACCGGTGGTGGACATGTTAACACACCGGTGGTGGACAGGTTAACACACCGGTGGTGGACATGTTAAGACACCGGTGGTAGACAGGTTAACACACCAGTGGTGGACATGTTAAGACACCGGTGGTGGGCAGGTTAACACACCGGTGGTGGACATGTTAAGACACCGGTGGTGGACATGTTAACACACCGGTGGGGGGAATGTTAACACACCGGTGGTAGACAGGTTAACACACCAGTGGTGGACATGTTAACACACCGGTGGTGGGCATGTTAACACACCAGTGGTGGGCATGTTAAAACACCAGTGGTGGACATGTTAACACACCGGTGGTGGGCATGTTAACACACCAGTGGTGGACATGTTAACACACCGGTGGTGGACATGTTAACACACCTGTGGTGGGCATGTTAACACACCGGTGGTGGACATGTTAACACACCAGTGGTGGACATGTTAACACACCGGTGGTGGGCATGTTAACACACCGGTGGTGGACATGTTAACACACCAGTGGTGGACATGTTAACACACCGGTGGTGGGCATGTAAACACACCGGTGGTGGGCATGTTAACACACCGGTGGTGGGCATGTTAACACACTGGTGGTGGACATGTTAACACACCGGTGGCGGTCATGTTAACACACCGGTGGTGGACATGTTAACACACCAGTGGTGGACATGTTAACACACCGGTGGTGGGCATGTTAACACACCGGTGGTGGGCAGGTTAACGCACCGGTGGTGGACATGTTAACACACCGGTGGTGGACATGTTAACACACCAGTGGTGGGCATGTTAACACACCAGTGGTGGACATGTTAACACACCGGTGGTGGACATGTTAACACACCAGTGGTGGACATGTTAACACACCAGTGGTGGACATGTTAACACACCAGTGGTGGGCATGTTAACACACCAGTGGTGTACATGTTAACACACCGGTGGTGGACATGTTAACACACCCGTGGTGGACATGTTAACACACCAGTGGTGGACATGTTAACACACCGGTGATGGGCATGTTAACACACTGGTGGTGGAAATGTTAACACACCAGTGGTGGACATGTTAACACACAGGTGGTGGGCATGTTAACACACCAGTGGTGGGCATGTTAACACACCGGTGGTGGGCATGTTAACACACCGGTGGTGGGCATGTTAACACACCGGTGGTGGGCATGTTAACTCACTGGTGGTGGACATGTTAACTCACCGGTGGTGGGCATGTTAACACACCGGTGGTGGACATGTTAACTCACTGGTGGTGGACATGTTAACTCACCGGTGGTGGGCATGTTAACTCACCGGTGGTGGGCATGTTAACTCACCGGTGGTGGGCATGTTAACTCACCGGTGGTGGGCATGTTAACACACCGGTGGTGGGCATGTTAACACACCGGTGGTGGGCAGTTAACACACGGTGGTGGGCATGTTAACACACCGGTGGTGGGCATGTTAACACCCGGTGGTGAGCATGTTAACACACCAGTGGTGGGCATGTTAACACACCGGTGGTGGGCATGTTAACACACCGGTGGTGGGCAGGTTAACACACCAGTGTGTGGCATGTTTAACACACGGTGGTGGGCATGTTAAGTCACCGGTGGTGGCCATGTTAACACACCGGTGGTGGGCATGTTAACTCTAACCTGTCCACCACCGGTGTGTTAACCTGCCCACCACCGGTGAGTTAACTTGCCCACCACCGGTGTGTTAACATGCCCACCACTGGTGTGTTAACCTGCCCACCACCGGTGTGTTAACATGTCCACCACCGGTGTCTTAACATGTCCACCACCGGTGTGTTAACCTGCCCACCACCGGTGAGTTAACATGCCGACCACCGGTGTGTTAACATGCCCACCACCTGTGTGTTAACATGCCCACCACCGGTGTGTTAACATGTCCGCCACCGGTGAGTTAACATGCACACCACCGGTGTGTTAACCTGCCCACCACCGGTGAGTTAACATGCCCACCACCGGTGTGTTAACCTGCCCACCACCGGTGTGTTAACATGCCCACCACCGGTGAGTTAACATGCCCACCACCGGTGAGTTAACATGCCAACCACCGGTGAGTTAACATGAACACCACCGGTGAGTTAACATGTCCACCACCGGTGTTTTAACATGCCCACCACCGGTGAGTTAACATGTCCACCACCAGTGAGTTAACATGCCACCCACCGGTGTGTTAACATGCCCACCACCTGTGTGTTAACATGCCCACCATCGGTGTGTTAACATGCCCACCACCGGTGTGTTAACATGTCCACCACTGGTGTGTAACATTTCCACCACCGGTGTGTTAACATGTCCACCACCGTGAGTTAACCTGCCCACCACCGGTGAGGTAACATGCCCACCACCGGTGAGTTAACCTGCCCACCACCGGTGAGTTAACATGCCCACCACCGGTGAGTTAACATGTCCACCACCGGTGAGTTAACCTGCCCACCACCGGTGAGTTAACATGCCCTCCACCGGTGAGTTAACATGTCCACCACTGGTGAGTTAACCTGCCCACCACCGGTGAGTTAACATGCCCACCACCGGTGAGTTAACATGCCCACCACCGGTGAGTTAACATACCCACCACCGGTGAGTTAACATGTCCACCACCGGTGAGTTAACCTGTCCACCACCAGTGTGTTACATGCCCACCACCGGTGAGTTAACCTGTCCACCACCGGTGTGTTAACATGCCCACCACCGGTGAGTTAACCTGTCCACCACCGGTGTGTTAACATGCCCACCAACGGTGAGTTAACATGTCCACCACCGGTGAGTTAACATGCCCACCACCGGTGAGTTAACATGTCCACCACCGGTGTGTTAACATGCACACCACCGGTGAGTTAACATGTCCACCAACGGTGAGTTAACATGCCCACCACCGGTGAGTTAACATGTCCACCACCGGTGAGTTAACATGCCAACCACCGGTGAGTTAACCTGTCCACCACGGGTGTGTTAACATGCCCACCACCGGTGAGTTAACATGTCCACCACCGGTGAGTTAACATGTCCACCACCGGTGAGTTAACATGCCCACCACCGGTGTGTTAACATGCCCACCACCGGTGAGTTAACATGCCCACCACCGGTGAGTTAACATGCCCACCACCGGTGTGTTACCATGCCCACCACCGGTGAGTTAACCTGTCCACCACCGGTGAGTTAACATGTCCACCACCGGTGTGTTACCATGCCCACCACCGGTGAGTTAACATGCCAACCACCGGTGAGTTAACCTGTCCACCACCGGTGTGTTAACATGCCCACCACCGGTGAGTTAACATGCCCACCACCGGTGAGTTAACATGTCCACCACCGGTGTGTTACCATGCCCACCACGGTGAGTTAACATGCCCACCACCGGTGAGTTAACCTCTCCACCACCGGTGTGTTAACATGCCCCCCACCGGTGAGTTAACATGTCCACCACCGGTGTGTTAACATGCCCACCACCGGTGTGTTAACATGCCCACCACCGGTGTGTTAACCTGTCCACCACAGGTGAGTTAACATGTCCACCACCGGTATGTTAACATGCCCACCACCGGTGTGTTAACATTCCCACCACCGGTGTGTTAACATGTCCACCACAGTGAGTTATACATGCCCACCACCGGTGTGTTAACATGTCCACCACCGGTGTGTTAACCTGCCCACCACCGGTGAGTTAACATGCACACCACCGGTGGGTTAACATGCCCACCACCGGTATGTTAACATGCCCACCACTGGTGTGTTAACCTGCCCACCACTGGTGTGTTAACATGCCCACCACCGGTGTGTAACATGGCCCACCACTTGTGAGTTAACCTGCCCACCACCGGTGTGTTAACATGCCCAACACTGGTGAGTTAACCTGCCCACCTCCGGTGTGTTAACATACCCACCACTGGTGAGTTAACCTGCCCACCACCGGTGTGTTAACATGTCCACCACCGGTGAGTTAACATGCCCACCACCGGTGTGTTAACCTGCCCACCACCGGTGTGTTAACATACCCACCACTGGTGAGTTAACCTGCCCACCACCGGTGTGTTAACATGCCCACCACTGGTGTATTAACATGCCCACCACCGGTGTGTTAACATGTCCACCACCGGTGAGTTAACCTGCCCACCACCGGTGTGTTAACCTGCCCACCACCGGTGAGTTAACATGCCCACCACCGGTGTGTTAACATGCCCACCACTGGTGTGTTAACCTGCCCACCACCGGTGTGTTAACATGCCCACCACCGGT
>WNGS01008891.1:40237-55009 GCA_020271785.1 Procambarus virginalis
AAAAACCCGAAGAGGAAGCCGGCGATGCAGCAGCCGACACAAAGCCCCCGGGGATCGAACCCAGCGATTGCGAGAGAGGCAGAAGGGACGTCCCGAAGGAACCAGAACAGCCGACGAAGCCAAACCCGACCCGGCGGGTAGACCAACATCGCGAAGTTCAGGCTGCCGCACAAACTCTCGAGCAACCGCGGGTGACCCGGGAGCCCCCAGAAACAGACCTAGATGAGACTGCAGCCGACGGAGAGACTCCGGAGGAAGAGACAAGGAAGCGGTCCGAGAGTCCCACACTAGACCCAGCCAGGACCGAACCTGGGAGGGCATCAGACGGGACTTCCGCCAGTTCACCAGGAACCCGAACCTGGCTAGCTGGGAAAGCACCAAATCCCTGGCAAGCAGACACGCGGACCGACTGGGAGCCCAAACCAGCCAGTCGTCGAGGTAAGCCAACACCCGAACACCTAAGAGACGCAGACGGGCCACCACGACCCGGATTCAACCGAAGGGGAGACAACGAAAGCGGTAGCACTGACGCCCCACAACAAAACCAAGCCAGTCCCGGAACCCCACATGAATAGGGACATGCCAATACGCGTCCTTGAGGTCCAGGGACACCATCCAAGCGCCCGGCTCCAACAGAACCCGGACCTGGGACAGAGTGGTCATCCGAAACGAGGGGCAAGAAACCCAAGGGTTCATACGGGACAAGTCCAGAATGAACCGCAGGTCCGCACAGTCCCGTTTCGGAACTGGAAACAGGCGAGAGACCCACCTGAGGGAAGGAGTCAACTCGACTACGCCCAAGCGTACCCACTCCAAGATGACTCAACGGAGCGCAGGAGAGGAAGCCTGCCCCGTCAGCCCTGAACCCCCTGCAGGAGGCAGAGCCACCCAACGCCACCGCAGGTCGCGAGAAACGACCCGAAAAGCCCACAAATCGTGAGACCAGGCGTGAGCGAACAGAGACAGCCTCCCCCCCATCGCCCCATCAATGGGGTGAACCGCGAAAGGGCCGCTGCCCCTTACGAGGACCCGACCTGCGCGCAGAGCGAACACCGCGCCGACCAAGCACGGCGGGATCGCAGACGGCACCGGAACGGAACCCGACACCTGTGGCCCACCCCGATGAACGGAATCGCGCACCCTGGTACGACCCCGCTGGGAAGGAACCCCCCGTTCCCCCGGAGAACCAACAACTCAGACATAGGGCGGCAAGAGGAAGAAGCCACCTGAATATAACGATTTACCGCAGAAGCCTCAAAAAGCAGAGGACAAAAGGGAGAAGACAACCTAAGAACCAGGGCCGAAGCGGATTCCAAGGAGGAAGCAAGTACCGCCTGACGACACGCGAAGCGCGCCGCGAAAAACCGCAGCAACACCTCCCGCAGCATAGGCGCAAAAAGCTTCAACATGGCAGACGACGCCCGAGCAGCGGAGACCAAGGCGTCAGACCCTGGAACGACCCTAAGCGCCTCAACATCCTCCGCAAGCCAATCCGAAGATAGCTCCAGGAGGGAAAAGAAACGCAGGACCGAAGCCAAAAAGCAACGAGCGCGCAAATCCTCTGCCACAAGAGCAGCCGAAAGGGAAGGAACCTGCACATGGAGCTATACAAGAATGTTTCCAGGATGAGGTCTACAAATCTACAGGTCCAAAAATCTTCTGTTTTAGCTTCATATGCTTCCCAGTCTATGGATTTCAAGTTGAAGTCACTGACTATCAACACTCGTGATCTATCGTTATCCGCTCTCGCTATAATCTCTCTCATTATTGTTATAAGACCTTCTCGTTTACTATCTAGCTCCTCCTTTGACCATGTGCTGCTTGGCAGTGGACTATATGCATTTATTATCATTAGTTTATCATCCTCATGGCAGATCTCTAGTGTGTGTGTGTGTGTGTGTAATTACCTAAGTGTAATTACCTAAGTGTAGTTACAGGATGAGAGCTACGCTCGTGGTGTCCCGTCTTCCCAGCACTCTTTGTCATATAACGCTTTGAAACTACTGACGGTCTTGGCCTCCACCACCTTCTCCCCTAACTTGTTCCAACCGTCTACCACTCTGTTTGCGAAAGTGAATTTTCTTATATTTCTTCGGCATCTGTGTTTAGCTAGTTTATATCTATGACCTCTTGTTCTTAAAGTTCCAGGTCTCAGGAAATCTTCCCTATCGATTTTATCAATTCCTGTTACTATTTTGTATGTAGTGATCATATCACCTCTTTTTCTTCTGTCTTCTAGTTTTGGCATATTTAATGCCTCTAACCTCTCCTCGTAGCTCTTGCCCTTCAGTTCTGAGAGCCACTTAGTAGCATGTCTTTGCACCTTTTCCAGTTTGTTGATGTGCTTCTTAAGATATGGGCACCACACAACCGCTGCATATTCTAGCTTTGGCCTAACAAAAGTCGTGAACAATTTCTTTAGTATATCGCCATCCATGTATTTAAACGCAATTCTGAAGTTGGAAAGCGTGGCATAGGCTCCTCGCACAATATTCTTTATGTGGTCCTCAGGTGATAGTTTTCTATCTAGAACCACCCCTAGATCTCTTTCTTTATCAGAATTCTTTAAAGATTTCTCACATAATATATAGGTTGTGTGGGGTCTATGTTCTCCTATTCCACATTCCATAACATGGCATTTATTAACATTGAATTCCATTTGCCAAGTGGCGCTCCATGTACTTATTTTGTCCAGGTCATCTTGAAGGGCATGACAATCATTTAAGTTTCTTATCCTTCCTATTATCTTAGCATCATCAGCAAACATGTTCATATAATTCTGTATACAGAGCACCACTTGGTTTCCGAACTTTAGTTATCCGAAACTTCCAGTTTCCCGATTGGGGTTGGGCAGTCATGCTACCCGAACAAAGTTCGGGTAGGAAGGGGTCCGCCAAGTGTCACGCCGGCTTGTGGTGGTGGGTGGGAGATGGTCCAGTTTGCCCACTGTGACTTCACAGATCACGGCCTATTATTCCTATTATTTTGAATTGCCATAAGGCTTGAATGTTCATTCTGTGCTTTTGTTTTACATATCTGCACAATCAAGAAACATCTGTGCACCATGTCGGCTCCAAATGCACGCATTGCGTCAGTGATGGCTGACCGGTGGGTGGATGGATGAGGGAGCTTAGGTGGGAGGCAGTATGAGAGAGGGGGGGGGGAGAATCAGTGAGAGAGGGGGAGAATTAGTCAGAAAGGGAGGGAGCGAGAGATGCTAGGAGGGAGGGGGAGGTAGGGAGAGATGTTAGGAGGTAGGGAGAGATGCTAAGAGGGAGGGGGAGGTAGGGAGAGATGCTAGGAGGTAGGCAGGAAGGGACGGAAGTAGTGAGAATTAGGGAGGGAAAGGAAGGCTGGCAGGCACAGGCAGGCAGGCATAGGCAGGCTGGCAGGCAGAGAGTGAGTGGTAGTCACGCGGTTGAACCGCGTGACCTTGAGAGTATGGGATGTAGGGGGCGGGTGGTTAGTCGGTGGTGGGGGCGAGACCGGCTCATTCCCGAAGATAAGCCTAACACACACTACCTGTTAGCATGATGGCAGGGAGGGAGGGAGGCAGGCAGGCAGGCTGGGAAGGAGGCAGGCAGGCAGGCAGGCAGGCTGGGAAGTAGGGAGGGAGGCAGGCTGGGAAGGAGGGAGGGAGGCAGGCTGGGAAGGAGGGAGGGAGGGAGGCAGGCTGGGAAGGAGGGAGGGAGGGAGGCAGGCTGGGAAGGAGGGAGGGAGGGAGGCAGGCTGGGAAGGAGGGAGGGAGGGAGGCAGGCTGGGAAGGAGGGAGGCAGGCAGGCTGGGAAGGAGGGAGGCAGGCAGGCAGGCTGGGAAGGAGGGAGGCAGGCAGGCTGGGAAGGAGGCAGGCAGGCAGGCAGGCTGGGAAGGAGGCAGGCAGGCAGGCAGGCTGGGAAGGAGGCAGGCAGGAAGCGATATATGGGTGTTGAAGTGAACCGTGAACCGCGTGACCTTTGAGAGAGAGAGAGTGTGTGTGTGTGTGTGTGTGTGTGTGTATGGGTTTGGGGTGGGGGGTGGGGGAGGTGTGTCGGTGGTGGGGAGGGACCGGCTGACTCCGTAAGCCTAGCCACACTCCACAGACCTGTGACCCAGATTTGTTTCTTAAATGTACAGTACATCATCATATATTTTTGGCAGGATGTTCCTGCAGGCTGGCAGGCAAGCTGGCAGGCAGGCTGGCAGGCAGGCAGGCAGGCAGGCAGGCAGGCAGGCTGGCAGGCAAGCTGGCAGGCAGGCTGGCAGGCAAGCTGGCAGGCAGGCTGGCAGGCAAGCTGGCAGGCAGGCAGGCAGGCAGGCAGGCAGGCAGGCTGGCAGGCAGGCAGGCAGGCAGGCAGGCAGGCAGGCTGGCAGGCAAGCTGGCAGGCAGGCTGGCAGGCAAGCTGGCAGGCAGGCTGGCAGGCAAGCTGGCAGGCAGGCAGGCAGGCAGGCAGGCAGGCAGGCAGGCAGGCTGGCAGGCAGGCTGGCAGGCAGGCTGGCAGGCAGGCTGGCAGGCAGGCTGGCAGGCAAGCTGGCAGGATGTTCCTGCAGGCTGCCAGGCAGGCTGGGGGCAGGCAGGCAGGCAGGCAGGCAGGCTGGCAGGCAGGCTGGCAGGCAGGCTGGCAGGCAGGCTGGCAGGCAGGCTGGCAGGCAGGCCTGGCAGGCAGGCAAGCTGGCAGGCAAGCTGGCAGGCAGGCTGGCAGGATGTTCCTGCAGGCTGACAGGAAACATCCAGAGGATGTTTGCCAGACGTCTTAATAATCAGTTAGGAACAATTAAGGACTTTTATAAAGCGGATCAGGACTTTACTTATTGTGAGTACAAACAAATACGGTCGCATTTACGCTATGAACCTGTCGATTTTTTCCCCTAGAGTTTTTTTCATAAATTTTTCGGAAAAATTTCTTTTTACATTTCTAGTGTATTTTTTCCCCTCTATTTCTCGTATACGAACTTACATGTTACCGACGGGTCTCGTCCCCAAGGGGTTCGGAAACCAAGTGGTGCTCTGTACCAACTGGTAGATCATTTATGTAGACAATAAACATCACTGGTGCAAGAACTGAACCCTGTGGTACTCCGCTTGTGACATTTCTCCAGTCCGATACATTGCCTCTGATCACTGCCCTCATTTTTCTATCAGTCAGAAAATTTTTCATCCATGTTAGAAGCTTACTTGTCACCCCTCCAATATTTTCCAGTTTCCAGAACAACCTCTTATGTGGAACTCTGTCGAAAGCTTTTTTTAGGTCCAGATAGATGCAGTCAACCCAACCATCTCTGTCCTGTAATATCTCTGTTGCTCGGTCATAGAAACTGAGTAAATTCGATACACAGGATCTTCCAGATCGAAAACCATACTGTCTGTCTGATATTATATCATTTCTCTCCAGGTGTTCTACCCATTTAGTTTTAATTATTTTTTCCAATATTTTGACTATTACACTTGTCAATGATACCGGTCTATAGCTAAGGGGGTCTTCCCTGCTTCCACTTTTGTAGATTGGAACTATGTTAGCCTTTTTCCACACATCAGCTACAACTCCTGTAAACAGGGATGCCTGAAAAATCAGTTGAAGAGGAATGCTGAGCTCAGGTGCACATTCTCTCAGAACCCATGGCGAAACTCCATCTGGACCAACTGTTTTGTTCTTATTTAGCTCCTTGAGCATTTTTTCCACTTCGTCTCTAGACACCTCTATGTGCTCTATGTTGTTCTCTGGAATTCTTATTGTATCTGGTTCCCTGAAGATTTCATTTTGTACAAACACACTTTGGAACTTTTCGTTTAATGTTTCACACATTTCCTTTTCATTTTCCGTGAATCTATTTCCCATTTTCAACCTCTGAATATTATCCTTTACCTGCAATTTGTTGTTTATGAATTTATAGAATAGACCTGGTTCTGTATTACATTTGTCTGCAATCCCTTTTTCAAAATTTCTTTCTGCCTCTCTCCTCACTGCCGTGTAGTTGTTTCTCGCATCTTTGTATCGCTGGTATGTTTGGGGGTTTGGCCTCTTCCTGTATTGATTCCATTTTTGTGACTTTTGGTCTCTGGCCCTCTCGCACTTTCTGTTGAACCAATCCTGTTTCCTAGTTCTGCTTCTCTGTTTTGGTATAAATTGTTTTGTTCCTTTATCATATATTTCACAAAACTTGACATACATCTCATTCACTTCCTTGCCTAGCAACAAGTCTGTCCAATTATACTCACTAAAAATTTTTCTAAGGTTGCCATAATGTCCTCTCCTAAAATCAGGTTTTTCAATTGCATCGACTGTCATATTTTCTTCCAAGATATATNGGAAGAGAAGGGACCCACTGGTCAGACCCCAGAGCAGCGCCAGGAGGAACAGACTCGAATGCCTCCGTAGCCCCCCCCCGGACGGGCAACCCCGAAACTGCCCGAGTCTCGGAAACCTCTAAACCCCACCCCGACCCCGAAGCCCTCAGATGCTTGGGGGCCGGAAGTAGGGGGGGAGGGGCAGAATGAACCACCAAAGGGGAAGAACAAGGGGGTGCGGGCGGAACAAGGCCGAAGCGACCAACACCCCAAGTCTGGGTCCCTATACACAAAGCGGGGCAGCCGCGGGGCGTCCGGGGAAGCAAGAGTCCGCTCGCGTTGCAATAACCTAAACCTACCTTGCAACGCACGAGCTGCCTGCACCCGAAGTGATTCATCAGCAGACTGGGTGAATTGAGTCACAAACAAGCAACATAGCTCGCAGGACTCGGGGTCGAATGTGTCACCGACCCAACAGGCAGCATGACGGAGGCAAAAACAATGAGAGTCACCCTGAGACAAGGGGACAGAGCAACCCTCAAACTCGCACACAGCGAGAGGGGACGCAAGGGTCTCCTCCATCGGACCCAAGAGCCCCCGCGGGGTTTTCCAGGGCCCCTAGACTGGGTCTGCTAAGGGTTATCCCAGGCAGGGCACTGCTAACCGGCTACCAAACTACCAAACAATCTGCTAAAGCTGAACCCACGGGACGTGTCCACTCGCGAGGGCGAAGCAGGGGGTGCCACCACACAAACGACCCATATAAGGGAACAAGGCAGACCCCCTACAGGCAAAAACAAAAAGAAAAGAAAAACCACCCAAGTGGACAACGTACCAGAGGGAACAGACCGGCCGCTGTTATGGGTGAAAACTAGCTACGCAGTGCCCCGCGCCCCACCAGTGCTATAACTACCACTTACCCCAAGGTAAACAAGGGAGTAAAACCCCCAAACACTCAGGGCGGCCAAACGCCAAGCAGCGAAAAGCCAACAGAGGTAGACCCAAGGTGACTTGTGGAAGGTAACCCCAAGCCCCAAGGGCGGTACTTACAGGGCACTCAGGGAAGGTGACCCTAAGCACATGCAGCCCGAGTACCTGAGAATACTACTCCCAGCTCACACGACCACCGTAAGAGCAGCACTGAAAACAAATCACAGCGCTGAGACAAGACTGGAGCTGGAGCCACATGACCATGCACGATCCCATCAGCCGAGGAACTGAGGTGTGGATCGCCGGCGCTGGGGGGTCTGGGGCTCCCCCTTCCCCCTCCCGGGGAGGGGGGAGCTGCGCAGAAAAGCGGCGGGCGGCTCGTGTGACGTCATGCTAGTTTGCTCGTTTTTCTTTTGGGGAGTTCTGTCCACTCGTTTGTTAATTTTTGTTGTTAACCAGAATAGGGGTTTGTTTTGTGGCATTTACCTTTCTGGGTGCCTGTCCCGGTCGATGGCAGATATAGAATGATCCAAATCACATGTGCATTCTATGGGCCATGGCTCCCCGTGCCTCTGTGAGGGGGCCAGGTTCTGGCTCGTGGTCCCCGGTAGGCTAGAACTCCACCCACATCGACTGATGCAAAATAGTTAGAATATCCATATCAGCCATGGATAGCTCCGGGGAGCCGTAGGGGCTCCCCCCAAGAAAAGGCTTTTGACAGAATTCCACATAGGAGGTTGTTCTGGAAACTGGAACATATAGGAGGGGTAACAGGTAAGCTTCTAACATGAATGAAAAAAAATTCTAACTGATAGAAAAATGAGGGCAGTAATCAAAGGCAATGTATTGGACTGGAGAAATGTCACAAGTGGAGTACCACAGGATTCAGTTCTTGCACCGGTAATGTTCACTGTTTACAAAAACAATCTACCAGATGGAATACAGAATTATATGAAACATGTTTGCTGATGATGCTAAGATAATAGGGAAGGTAAGAAACTTAGATAATTGTCACACCCCTTCAAGAAATCCTGGACAAAATAAGTATATGGAGAACAACTTGGCAAATGGAATTTAAAATGAATAAATGCCATGTTATGGAATGTGGAATAGAACATAGACCCCACACAACCTATAAATTTTATGAGAAATCTTTAACCACTTAACTGCGCCAGCCGAGTATTCTCGGTCGGAGGGAAACTGCGCCAACCGAGAATCAATTCAATTCTTTTTTATTTTTCCGTACCCATTCTTGATGTGTGCGAGGTTGGTTGTGTACGAAATGGACTCATAGGACCTCCAGTGAAAGGCAGCCATCTTGAAACAAATTCCCAGAATGATCTAGGGCTGCTGGCTGGGTTAGTACTGAGTGAGCAACCATTGGTGCCGCACGCACCTCTGGCTCCCAAACACCTGTCTGACGCGGTGTTGAAAGATAACGCTCTGTCGGTGAAATTCAAACCTTATTTTGTTTGAAGAACATAAGGGTCATAATATTGGTGAAGCTAGGCACAATAAGGACCGTACACAAAGGTCGGATTCAAGTGATACAGCACCTATGAGGACGATACAGCGAGCGTATCCAATTGTAGCTCTGAGTCACCCTTGCAATCCTATGCTATCTACAATTATTTAGATGATACATACTGTAGATGAATCGTTTTCTGCGTTCAGTGATGATGCATCGGATACAAGTAGCATAGATGAACAATGTTAGCGGCTTCCATTGTGGTGTTTTCCATAGATATTTTCAAGAATATCTGAATCTCTTCCTGACTGACGGACACTCCTTGAGGCTAGCTGAATCTCTTTCTGACTGATGGACACACTTTTTTTTTTTTTTTTGAGATATATACAAGAGTTGTTACATTCTTGTACAGCCACTAGTACGCGTAGCGTTTCGGGCAGGTCCCTGGAATACGATCCCCTGCCGCGAAGAATCGTTTTTTCATCCAAGTACACATTTTACTGTTGCGTTAAACAGAGGCTACAGTTAAGGAATTGCGCCCAGTAAATCCTCCCCAGCCAGGATACGAACCCATGACATAGCGCTCGCGGAACGCCAGGCGAGTGTCTTACCACTACACCACGGAGACTGTAAAACTGACTCTTTGAGGCAAGCTGAATCTCTTCCTGTGTGGGACCATACAAAGCGATCTTTTCAAGACTACCTTACAAATTGATCTTTTCCTATAGTCTTTTCAATACTACCTTATGCTTTACAAGCTTGGCTACATACAACCTACAAGTACTAAAGCCAAGGGTGTACGTGAGTGCGTTATTTGCAAGCACACAGAATGAAGAAACACGAAGTGAAAATTTATCTGTACCTGGTGCACTGAGAGCGAAGTCGCGCTGTGTACCATGGACTACTTGGTTGATTATTACTCACTTCCGAAGTACTGAGTGTGTAATACAGTGTGTTACTGTGTAAATAGTGTGTGAAACTGTACATATTGTAATTTTAGTGAATTTTTAACAAGTAATATTACAACAATAAACATTTATTGTGGACACATTACTGACACATATATTACAGTTCCATGGAACATTATGAACGTTCTACTGTATACATATTGTAAAGGACACAAATATGCATCATATATGATAAAAAAAAAAATAAAACCGCATTGGAAATACATAGAACAAATAATTGAAAATATATTTGTGGCAACACCGGTGTTTGAATGGCCCGTGCAACTGTGTCTGGGCGATTCATGCACAGGCGACCAGGCCCTGATGACGTCACAGCGCACCTTGTCCACGTCCCCACAGCCAAAGTAAGTGAAATTTGGTATTTATTTTTACATAGCCATGTTCTGGGAAGGGAATTTATCATTTTACGAAGAAAAACAAATTTTATGGGAACACTTTATTTCATGCACGCAGGGGGAATTTCACAATAAACTCGGCGCAGCACAGTGGTTAAAGAATTCTGATAAAGAAAGAGATCTAGGTGTGGTTCTAAATAAAAAAACTGTCACCTGAGGACCACACTAAGAACATTGTGCGAGGAGCTTATGCTACACCTTCTAACTTCAGTAATGCTTTAAATACATGGATGGAGAAATACTAAAGAAATTGGTCACAACTTTTGTTAGACCAAAGCTGGAATATGCAGCGGTTGTATGGTGCCCATATCTTAAGAAGCACATCAACAAACTGGAAAAGGTGCAAAGACTTGCCACTAAGTGACTCCCAGAACTGATGGACAAGAGCTACGAGGAGAGGTTAGAGGCATTAAATATGCAACACTAGAAGATAGAAGAAAAAGAGGCGATATGATCACTACACACAAAATAGTAACAGGAATCTCTAAAATTGATAGGGAAGAATTCCTGAGACCTGGAACTTCAAGAACAAGAGGTCATAAATTTAAACTAATGAAACAAAGCTGCTAGAGAAATATAAGAAAATTCACTTTTGTAAACAGAGTGGTAGATAGTTGTAACAAGTTAGGTGAGAGGGTGGTGGAGGCCTAAACCGTCAGTAATTTCAAAGCGTTATATGACAAAGAGTGCTGGGGAGACGGGACACCATGAGCGTAGCTCTCATCATCCTGTAACTACACTTAGGTAATTACACTTCGGTAATTACACCCAATCCAAATTCTTTTAGGAGGGGAGGTGTGACGATGTCAGTGTCATCTGTTGAGATCACCTGACCCCATTTTCTGTTCCCCGGTGGAAGGTTGTGATCTTATTGATACCTGTGTAGTTTCCTTCTTACTATTCATCTTTTACTCCTCAGGAGTGATGTTGGTGGAACTTTGGTCAGTAGGAATCAGTTCACCTAGGGCTGTTCTAAAGTCAATCATGTTCAGTGGGAACAAGTTGCCAAGTCAGTATAGACTGTGATTTTTCTGTGATTCTTAGTGAAGTACTGGTGATTGGACTGACGTATCCCGGGATGGCCAAATTGAGTTACGAGATGGAATTAATGTCCGTCTGTTAAGGCTTGTTATAACTGAAGCTTGTGTGGAAGCCTGCCAGCGTGTTGCTGGAGACCCCTGCCAGTGTGTTGCTGGAGAGTAGAAGTGGTGGTTTAGCATCGTGGCAATACTATAGAGGACTGGCTCATGATTTATTGAGAAAGGTGAACTCGCTGGCATGAGGACCATAAAAGACAGACTTAGGGAGGGAACCTTGAGTGGTGTACGATATAAGATAGAAGTGGACTCGCTGGGAAAGAAGATTGCAGAACTTCTTTTATAGTGTCCTATGTGAAAGTGACACCTGCTGTGTCATGCGCTGTACATGTGTATATATTTTTAAGAAGTACACTTGGTGACGGTTCTGTTTAGTGTGGTTTACCCCCTTTTCTTTTAAATGGACTATTACTGCCAGTTCTTATTAACTTATCTATGACTTAGGGTTGGATCGAGTAAGAAGAGGCAATAAAGCCCCATATAAAGTTTGACATGAAAAGAACCCGGTTACAGGCAAAGTGAAGCCGAAACATAAAACCATTCAGACATTGAAATTGTGTAAAAATGTGTTTGTGGCAGCCCCCTGCCCAACTGCTCGGTTGGAGCACACCATCCTGGCATGTCCTCTATCACCGAGCGAATACTGCCAGACTTCCTCCTCCTATTATGGCCAAAGTATGTTACATCCAATATATTTTTTAGTTTCCTGTGATCAGAGGAAACATTCATTCTAACAGTATAAGGAGAAAAATCAAAATTGGAGGAATAATTTTTTTCTACTCACCGACAGCATGTATTTTATAGCTGTGCATTACAGAGGTTAACCAAGTTCAAATCCACATTCCATGAACTTTTACAAACTCATTTTATACCAGTACATTATTTAGCTTCTCACACTGGTAGCGAACTCACCCCTAAATCTGACATATATCACTGTCTTTGACATCTACCATTGAGTCTGATAACTTATTGAGTTTGATAACTTACCACCGAGTCTGATAACTAATCATTGTGGCTGACAACTTACCATTAAATCTGACAGCTCTGACAGCACCCTGCTTGCACTCAATAACTCTCACTAACTTAGATGGAATGTTCTCTGGAGGAGCCATCATTTAATTTATATAGGTTTCCAATATGATGACTGGCAGATGCTGAAAAAACGAGAAAGGTGTTTATATATATATATATATATATATATATATATATATATATATATATATATATATATATATATATATATATGTCGTACCTAGTAGCCAGAACTCACTTTTTGGCCTACTATGCAAGGCCCGATTTGCCTAATAAGCCAAGTTTTCCTGAATTAATATATTTTCTCTAATTTTTTTCTTATGAAATGATAAAGCTACCCATTTCATTACGTACGAGGTCAATTTTTTTTATTGGAGTTAAAATTAACGTAGATATATGACCGAACCTAACCAACCCTACCTAACCTAACCTAACCTATCTTTATAGGTTAGGTTAGGTTAGGTAGCCCAAAAAGTTGGGTTAGGTTAGGTTAGGTAGGTTAGGTAGTCGAAAAACAATTCAGGAAAACTTGGCCTATTAGGCAAATCAGGCCTTGCATAGTAGGCCAAAAAGTGAGTTCTGGCTACTAGGTACGACATATATATATATATATATATATATATATATATATATATATATATATATATATATATATATATATATATACATATATATATATATATATATTTTTTTTTTTTTTTCCAGCGCCTCAGCGTGGCGATACAGAGGGGAAATGCTCACTGCATCCAGGGTTCCTGCCCGCCATCTGAGGAGCTGGAGGAACTCGACAACCTATGATAACCATCTTTGTAACCTATATGTAACTCCTTTTTTGTAACACAGTTCAAATAAAGCAAATATATATGTGTACATAAAAAAGAATGGGGGTGGTAGGAGAAGAAAATATTAGTGTTCAGTGAGAAACCACAAGGTCTCCTCTGAATACGTTTTATTTTCTTCTCCGAGGCTATGGGTCCCCACATTGGCACCAGAGGTAGTACCCTCACAAACTTTAAAAAAAAAAAAAAAAAAAAAAAAAATATATATATATATTTATATATATATATATATATATATATATATATATATATATATATATATATATATATATATATATATGTCGTACCTAGTAGCCAGAACGCACTTTTCAGCCTACTATGCAAGGCCCAATTTGCCTAATAGGCCAAGTTTTCATGAATTAATTGTTTTTCGACTACCTAACCTACCTAACCTAACCTAACCTAACTTTTTCGGCTACCTAACCTAACCTATAAAGATAGGTTAGGTTAGGTTAGGTAGGGTTGGTTAGGTTCGGTCATATATCTACGTTAATTTTAACTCCAATAAAAAAATTTACCTCATACATAATGAAATGGGTAGCTTTATCATTTCATAAGAAAAAAAAAGAGAAAATATATTAATTCAGGAAAACTTGGCTTATTAGGCAAATCTGGCCTTGCATAGTAGGCCAAAAGTGAGTTCTGGCTACTAGGTACACATATATATTATATATATATATATATAAATATAATATATATAATATATATATATATCTATATATATATATATATATATAATCATGTGCAAAATTAACACCATAAAGCAATGCAACATATCTGGAGATCATAACAGAATAGCCTTGCAGTAAAGGTTAACAATATATAAAGGTTAACTGGAAACATATTTTTAAATGTTTACATATCGCTACCCATTCTCATAGTTAAAGAGAGTACCACTTAGCCAAGGATTCACTCTATGCTATTCCTCTTATCATTCCACAGTTATATTGTGGATTGTAGAACTAGTATCAATTAATATTGTTTCAATACCTTTATCTCTAGTAAAATTGTGTAAAATCTCTAGACAATTCAAAAACTGTCTGTGATATCTTACACATTTTCTAATGTTATCCACTATTAATGACCATTCTGTCCTTGCAATGATCTTCTCTTTAAAAAAAAAAAAAAAAAAAAAACAGCGTTGAATGTAATGAAACGCCATTTTCTGGGTGAGTCCCTGAGGCTCCCCGGAGCTATCCATGGCTGATATGGATATTCTAACTATTTTGCATCAGTCGATGTGGGTGGAGTTCTAGCCTACCGGGGACCACGAGCCAGAAACCTGGCCCCCTCACAGAGGCACGGGGAGCAATGGCCCATAGAATGCACATGTGATTTGGAGCATTCTATATCTGCCATCGACCGGACAGGCACCCAGAAAGGTAAGCGCCACAAAACAAACCCCTATTTTGGTTAACAACAAAAATTAACAAACGAGTGGACAGAACTCCCCAAAAGAAAACGAGCAACTAGCATGACGTCACACGAGCCGCGCCGCATGTCTGCGCAGCTCCCCCCTCCCCGGGAGGGGGAAGGAGGAGCCCCAGACCCCCGCGCCGGCGACCGTAGGGCGGGTGGGATGCCGGGAGACTCCGGACTCACCCAGAAAATGGCGTTTCATTACATTCAATGCTGGTTTTCTGGGGGAACCCCTACGGCTCCCCAGAGCTACCTCACCAAAGATTAAGAAAAAACAAGGCACTTACCCAGGAGGCGGTCGGTGCTCCACATCTCAAGACGAAGCCGAGATAACGGGCTGCAACCGCCGACCTAAAGCAACA
>WNGS01008894.1:20528-31666 GCA_020271785.1 Procambarus virginalis
GAAGCCACGACCCGTAATTACGCGTGCACAGCAGTAAACGCTTGGGACCGGCTGACACGATCTCGGCAGACTTCAGTAGTTAATACGCTCATGTTAAGTATAAATTTCTGGTCTGATGCATCACTCGAGATTGTATATTTATGAGTAATCTGTCGTTAGGATGTACCAACACCCACAACGGTAGTAAAATTCTTTATTTTTTCTCAGTTCATAAATACTTGAAATAATTCGTAGCCTAATCATTGCTACTTTATTCTCTCTTGTGATGCAGCGTGTATACGAGGAGTCGTCAAGTTGTTTCTCATCAGTCGTGTTATTCACCTCGAGTTCTGTCTTTGTGGAGATCCTGTGACCACGAGGACGAATGACGAAATAATGTTACAGAAATCGTCTTAAAGCCAAGACATTTTTTGTACAAAATTATTTAACATGATTATTGATTCTTAGATAATTCATATAGGATCTTTACAGTATATAATTATTTCCAGAATTTATGATTTGGTAATGAATGTGTTTGCTCTAACTGTTGCTCAGTAATTCATAATCTTAAATATTCATAATTTGAGTTAACATATCTTTGAATCTATTGTAGTTCAGATTTACCATGTTATTAAACTCAACAATGAACTAGTGACGAACACCACTGGGTTCCTAGATATATATGAACTTCATAGAAATAACCCCCCAATGTTGATATATGAGACTTTGGCTTTAATTAATAATACAGTTTTTTCATTATTTTCAAGTGAATATTCTTTGAATGAGTTCCATAGACACTGGTTCTCTAGTGTCATTCTAATGATCACTATTATTCGTTATCCCTCATTTCTCAAAAGTGGGGTGGTCCTTCGATTTATTTAAATACAATAGATCAATTAATGTAGTATATGAGTTCAAGAGGCCCCAGATACCCAACAACATGTGCAAAAGGCTCCTCTGGCACTACAGATAGGGTATATGGTGCTCGTGGCAGCGAGTCTGGTTAGGTTTACCAACAGTTTGACACACAACACAACTGTGGCAATATCTGACCATATCCTTTTTGAGTTTTGGCCAATAAAAAAATTTACATATCCAATGATACATACTGGAAATCCCTTGGTGACCTCCCAAAAGGTCATCATAGGCAGCTTGCAATACATGCTCCCTATACTCTGTTGGCATAACGAACTGGGTTTTAAACTCACAATCATCTGCTGAGGGGGTTCCTGGTGTTCTCCATCTTCTCATCAGAATTGATCATTGAATAACAAACCCGTTCTCTCATCCAAGGTATCAATAGTTCAGCTGCTTCTGCATAACATTCAGCTAGACTGGGAACAGTACTCTGTAACTTACGCAATGTCTGGAACTCTACAACTGGACCGAGCGGGCAAGGAATTGGTACTGGTACCTGGGCCACCTCTTCCAGACCATCTGGGTCAGAATAAATTAGGGCTTTGGCACCGGCCTCACTCTTGACATCTGCGTGAGCTAAGAATGTATCTTCAAGGTCCACCTCCCTGTCAGAAGGGTCCTGGCCTCGACAACATCCACCTTGGGAGTCACAGGATTTACCTCACCCTGCTTACCCATGGATCTGGTCACAACACAGGCTGGATAGATGACACCATCATCCGCATCCGGTTGAGCCAGTACACAACTAGGGTTAGTAAACATGATAGAGCACTCTGTCCCACTAACTTGACACTTGTCAAAATCATTACCCACAATAACATCAACCCCAGGGATGGGCAACTGCTCACTAACTGCTACAGTGCACCAACCCGGTGTAATAGATGATTTCAGGTTAACTTTAATAATGGTACATGATGGACATGACCTCCAAATCCTTGTAATAACACTACCTCTCTAGTGTCTTCTGTGCTAACATCAGTAAGAACACGGTGAGAAATTAGAGACTGGGAAGCACCAGTGTCCTTTAATAACTGCACTGGCTTCCAGGTTCCTCTAGTACATAATAAGGTACCCGAATGTAGGTATGGTTCATAATTAGTCATCCACTTGGGCATGACTGGAGTAACATTGGCATTAAAGGCTTGCAAACCCCTCCTCATAATCAGACCAGTTGGTCTCAACTCAGGGTGCAAGGCATAACAGGAATTTACCACATGACCTCTTCTCCTGCAATGCGTGCAATATCTGCCAGTGGTCGAAACAACCGAACCAACTGCAGGTTTAAACACTACATTACTTGAGGGTGACGACCCTGTCTGTTGTTTCTCAATTTTAGGCTTTACAGAAGAATGGTTCAGGGGAGAAGGTGAGGTAGTTGGTCGGGCCTGGAAAACATAAGATTTAGGAACATGATAATTAGTCTTAACATTATAATGATTAGCTGGTGCTAATCATTATAATGTTAATCATTATAATCTTACTAATTCATGCTCTCCCGCGAGCATGAATTAGTAAGTAATTCATGCTCGTCAGCTAGCTTGGCTAGTTTCATAAGATCAGTGGTTTGTTTGTTTTCCGCCATAAACAAAGCTAATTTCTAGGGTAGACAACCTAAAATTTCCTCAGTTACTATGAGGTTTCTCAAAGTCTCTAACTCTGTAATGTTAAGTGCTTTAACCCATCTGTCAAAATGATTGAGTTTAACCCATACAAAGTCAGAAATAGTCTGGTCATGTGCCCTTTTTAACCCTCTGAATTTTTGTTTATGTGCCTCTGGGATCTGCTTGTATGCATTCAAGATGCTCTGTTGGACAAATTTAAAATCGAATGAATTCTCAGTAGGCATAGATGCAAAAACTTCCTGAGCTTTCCCCTAAATTGTCCCTGCATAATGGCAACGCATTGATCCACAGGCCAATTCATGCTGACTGCTAACTTCTTGAAATGTAAAAAGAATATTTCTGGGTCTTCCTCATTGAATTTAGGTAAATCTATATGTTTACTATACTTCGAAGAACTATTAGTACTCTCTGGATTATTGCTAGTATTACCTTACCCTGCTGCAATTCTCTGTTCCTCCAACCTGTTATTATTTTCAGCCATACTCTGCTGAGTTGCTAATTGTTTAGTTTGCTGCTCGGCTTCTTTAGTTTGATACTCTGCTAGTTGCAACTGAGCCTCCAACATCTGTTGCTTAGTCTCCAACCCAAGTTGCTTTTGCTGGTTCTGCAACTCTAACCTCTATTTGTCTGCTTCCAGTCTAGCCATTTCTAATTTAGTCTCTATCTCCAACTTTAAGATTACTGGTTACTTGGTTTATCTGGTTACCTGATTAGTTGATTACCTGGTTACTTGGCTCTTCTTCTAACTCTCCTGTACACTCATCGTCAAGTTGCTCCTCCTCCACCAATTGTGTGACAATGACTCTTAACAACTGAGCCTTTAACATTTTACTGGAAACTATTAGGCTTAATTTATCAGCCAGAAGCAACAAACCAGACTTCTTCAAGTCTTTAATTTTACCAAAATTTGGCTGCTCCACCAGCACAGCAATCTGATCCTCCATGGTTGGCTCTATTATCACAACTTAGCACTTAGAACAACACTGAAAATTTTGCTTGGCCCCTGGCACAAGCTGAACACTTACCTCAATCGAGAAGCGTTGAGAAGTTTTCACAGCAGCTCTGACTGAACAGAGAATATGTACATACAGGCTTGATTAGGTGTCACTAGATAACCACAGAGTACCTAGGAAGGCAATTGCTATTAGTAATCTGCACTCTTAATTAGTACATTACGTTACAGGGAATTAATAATCAATGCTCCCAGACAGTGGGCCTCATTTTATTATAACCCTTGAAGTCTAGGTATGGTTCTTTTGCTTGCGGTAATCAAAAAATAATAATTTCAGCCTTGCCTCAAAGTTTGTCTAGGGTATGATTAAAAGACACTGCTTAACATGCAAAACAATATACCGTACTTAAGGATAACAAAACATATCAAACTGATAAATGGTAAAAATTATAAGAAGCCAGAATTATCTTTCAGCATGCAATAATATCATAAAATCACTTAATGAGCACAGATAATCTCTCAAACACATGAATGAATAAATGGAGTAGCTCCAACAAGAAATAACTTGCACAAGCCTATCAAAAATAATGCAACTCAGGCACACTACAGCATGCTACAATATAAATCATACAATATTAACTGGAACACAACTGGATACCATACTAATAAAAGTACTAAACAGGGAAAGGATTAAATTATGTACATAGTTATCATGAATAATGGTAGAATCAATCATAGATTCGTAACAGGTGACAAAGATTAAGCAAGAAAGAGTGATAGGCGGACTGCATTTTTTTTTGAACTGTCGGAAAGCCTTTGACACAGTACCCCATAAAAGGCTGATGCATAAGCTGGAGAAACAGGCAGGAGTAACTGGTAGGGCGCTCCAGTAGATAACAGAGTACCTAAGCAATAGGAAGCAGAGAGTTACAGTGAGGGATGAGACCTCAGATTGGCGTGGAGTCCCACAGAGGTCTGTGCTCGGTCCTAACCTGTTTCTGATATACGTAAATGATCTCCCAGAGGGAATAGAATCATTCCTCACAATGTTTGCTGACGACGCCAAAATTATGAGAGGGATTAAGACAGAGGACGACAGCTTGAGGCTTCAAGAAGACCTGGACAAGCTGCAGGAATGGTCGAACAAATGGTTGTTAGAGTTTAACCCAAGCAAATGTAATGTAATGAAGATAGGGGTAGGGGGCAGGAGACCAGATCCAAGGTGTCATTTGGGAGATGAAATACTTCAAGAGTCAGAAAGAGAGAAAGACCTGGGGATTGATATCACGCTAGACCTGTAACCTGAAGCTCATATCAAGTGGATAACATCAGCGGCATATGCCAGAATGGCTAACATAAGAACGGCCTTTGGAAACTTGTGTAAGGAATCTTTCAGAACATTATATACCACATATGTCAGACCAATCCTGGAGTATGTGACTCCAGCATGGAGTCCGTATCTAGTCAAGCATAAGACTAAACTGGAAAAGGTTCAAAGGTTTGCCACCAGACTAGTACCCGAGCTGAGAGGTATGAGCCACGAGGAGAGACTACGGGAATTAAACCTCACTTCGTTGAAAGACAGAAGAGTTAGGGGGGACATGATCACCACATTCAAGATTCTCAAGGGAATCGATAGGGTAGATAAAGAGGCTATTTAATATAAGGGTCACACGCTCTAGGGGACACAGGTGGGAACTGACTGCCCAAATGAGCCACAGAGATATTAGAAAGAACTTTCTTAGTGTCAGCGTGGTTGACAAATGGAATACACTAGGAAGGATATTATAGAGCCCAAGAGGCTCAGGAACCTGTACACCTGTTGACTGAATGCCAGTTTCCATGGAGTGTTCACTACCGAGCCCGAGCAGCTCCCATTGTTGGAAGGGGTTACCCTAGATGAAAGACTATCAGATATAGAGGTGACAGTGGAGGAGGTAATGAAACAGTTGACAACTCTAGATGCATCTAAAGCAGTAGGACCAGACAAAGTATCACCGTGGATACTAAGAGAAGCAGCGCAGGCCCTCAGCGTGCCTCTGGCAATGATCTTTAATGAGTCACTTATGTCGGGAGAATTGCCCAGTTGCTGGAAGAAGGCAAATGTCGTGCCGATCTTCAAGAAAGGCGATAGGGAGGAGGCACTTAACTATAGACCTGTATCACTGACAAGCATCCCCTGTAAAATACTGGAAAGAATAATTAGGCTACGACTGGTTGCACACCTGGAGAACATTAGATTTGTGAACAAGCATCAACATGGGTTCTGGACAGGGAAATCGTGCCTAACAAACCTTCTGGAATTCTATGATAAAATAACGAGGATAAGACAGGACAGAGATGGTTGGGCAGACTGCATATTTCTGGACTGCCAAAAAGCCTTTGATACAGTACCGCACATGAGACTGCTATTCAAACTCGAGAGGCAGGCGGGGGTAGGGGGAAAGGTCCTAGCATGGATAAGGAACTACCTAACAGGAAGGAGCCAAAGAGTTACGGTAAGGGGCGAGAAGTCGGACTGGCGAACAGTAACAAGTGGAGTACCACAAGGATCGGTGCTGGGACCAATTCTATTTCTTGTATATGTTAACGACATGTTTACGGGTGTAGAGTCCTACATGTCGATGTTTGCGGATGACGCAAAGTTGATGAGAAGAGTTGTGACAGATGAGGATTGCAGGATCCTCCAAGAGGACCTGAACAGGTTGCAGAGATGGTCAGAGAAATGGCTACTGGAATTCAACACGAGCAAATGTAAAGTTATGGAAATGGGACTAGGAGATAGGAGACCAAAGGGACAGTACACAATGAAGGGGAACAGCCTACCTGTGACGACGCGCGAAAGAGACCTGGGTGTGGACGTAACACCTAATCTATCTCCTGAGGCACATATAAATAGGATAACGACAGCAGCGTACTCTACACTGGCAAAAGTTAGAACATCATTCAGAAACCTAAGTAAGGAGGCATTTAGGGCTCTTTACACTGCCTACGTGAGGCCAGTCTTAGAGTATGCCGCCTCATCATGGAGTCCCCATCTAAAGAAGCACATAATGAAACTGGAAAAGGTTCAGAGGTTTGCAACGAGACTCGTCCCAGAGCTACGAGGGATGGGGTATGAGGAGCGCCTGGGGGAACTATGCCTTACGACACTAGAAAGAAGAAGGGAGAGGGGGGACATGATAGGAACGTATAAAATACTCAGAGGGATTGACAGAGTGGACATAGACGAAATGTTCACACGGAATAGTAACAGAACGAGGGGACATGGATGGAAGTTAGAAACTCAGATGAGTCACAGAGATGTTAGGAAGTTTTCTTTTAGCGTGAGAGTAGTGGGAAAATGGAATGCACTTAAGGAACAGGTTGTGGAAGCCAATACTATTCATAATTTTAAAACCAGGTATGATAGGGAAATGGGATAGGAGTCATTGCTGTAAACAACTGATGCTCGAAAGGCGGGATCCAAGAGTCAATGCTCGATCCTGCAGACACATATAGGTGAGTACATATAGGTGAGTACACACGAGGTGGAAACAGGAGGCCAGACACAAGATACAGAATGGGAGATGAAGTACTTAATGAAATGGAAAGAGAGAAAGATCTAGGAATTATTATCACACCAAACCTGTCTCCTGAAGCCCACATAAAGAGAATTACGTATACGGCATATGCGAGGCTGGCTAACATCAAATCAGCCTTCTTGAACCTGTGTAAGGAATCGTTTAGAACCTTGTAAACCACATACGTAAGACCAATCCTGGCGTATGCGGCCCCAGCATGGAGCCCGTACCTTGTCAAGCACAAGACAAAGCTGGAAAAAGTTCAGAGGTATGCCACTAGACTAGTCCTGGAAGTAAGAGGCATGAGTTACGAGGAAAGGCTGCGGGAAATGAACCTTACGACACAGGAAGACAGAAGAGTGAAGGGAGACATGATCACTAGCTACAAAATCCTCAAGAGAAGGGACAGGGTTGACAAGGATAAACTATTCAACACTGGCGGTACACGAACAAGGGGACACAAGAGAAAATGAGTACCCAAATGAGGCACATGGACGTTAGAAAGAACTTTTTAAGTGTCAGAGTAGTTAGCAGGTGGAATGCATTAGGCAGTGATGTGGTGGAGGCCGACTCCATACACAGTTTTAAATGTAGATATGATAGGTCCCAGTAGGCTTAGGAATCTGAACACCAGTTGATTGACAGTTGAGAGGCGGGACCAAGGAGCCAGATCTCAACCGCCGCAAACACAACTAGGTGAGTACACATGTATACACACACTGTCACGGTGGACAAAGACAAACTCCCGCGGTCGCTGCTGGGCTGCAGATCCTCTCCCTCGGTCGCTGCTGGGCTGCAGATCCTCTCCCCCGGTTGCTGCTGGGCTGCAGATCCTCTCCCTCTGTCGCTGCTGGGCTGCAGATCCTCTCCCTCGGTCGCTGCTGGAATGCAGATCCTCTCCCTCGGTCGCTGCTGGGCTGCAGATCCTCTCCCTCGGTCGCTGCTGGGCTGCAGATCCTCTCCCTCGGTCGCTGCTGGAATGCAGATCCTCTCCCTCGGTCGCTGCTGGGCTGCAGATCCTATCCCTCGGTCGCTGCTGGGTTGCAGATCCTCTCCCCCGATCGCTGATGGGCTGCAGATCCTCTCCCCCGGTCACTGCTGGGTTGGAGATCCTCTCCCCTGGTCGCTGCTGGGCTGCAGATCCTCTCCCTCGGTCGCTGCTGGGCTGCAGATCCTCTCCCTCGGTCGCTGCTGGCTGCAGATCCTCTCCCTCGGTCGCTGCTAGGCTGCAGATTCCCTTCCGAGGTCGCTGATGGGCTGCAGATCCTCTCCCCCGGTCGCTGATGGGCTGCAGATCCTCTCCCCCAGTCACTGTTGGGCTGGAGATCCTCTCCCCCGGTCGCTGCTGGGCTGCAGATCCTCTCCCTCGGTCGCTGCTGGGCTGCAGATCCTCTCCCTCGGTCGCTGCTGGGCTGCAGATCCTCTCCCTCGGTCGCTGCTAGGCTGCAGATCCCCTTCCCAGGTCGCTGATGGGCTGCAGATCCTCTCCCCCGGTCGCTGCTGGGCTGCTGCTCCTCTCCCCGGTCGCTGCTGGGCTGCAGATCCTCTCCCTCGGTCGCTGCTGGACTGCAGATCCTCTCCCCCGGTCGCTGCTAGGCTGCCAATCCTCTCCCTCAGTCGCTGCTGGGCTGCCGATCCTCTCCCTCTGTCGCTGCTGGGCTGCAGATCCTCTCCCCCGGTCGCTGCTGGGCTGCAGATCCTCTCCCACGGTCGCTGCTGGGCTGCAGATCCTCTCCCTCGGTCGCTGCTGGGCTTCAGATCCTCTCCCTCGGTTGCTGCTGGGCTGCAGATCCTCTCCCTCGGTCGCTGCTGGGCTGCAGATCCTCTCCCCCGGTCGCTGCTGGGCTGCAGATCCTCTCCCTCGGTCGCTGCTGGGCTGCAGATCCTCTCCCTCGGTCGCAGCTGGGCTGCAGATCCTCTCCCTCGGTCGCTGCTGGGCGGCAGATCCTCTCCCTCGGTCGCTGCTGGGCTGCAGATCCTCTCCCTCGGTCGCTGCTGGGCTGCAGATTCTCTCCCTCGGTCGCTGCTGGGCTGCAGATCCTCTCCCTCGGTCGCTGCTGGGCTGCAGATCCTCTCCCTCGGTCGCTGCTGGGCTGCAGATCCTCTCCCTCGGTCGCTGCTGGGCTGCAGATCCTCTCCCTCGGTCGCTGCTGGGCTCCATATCCTCTCCCCCGGTCGCTGCTGGGCTGCAGATCCTCTCCCTCGGTCGCTGCTGTGCTGCAGATCCTCTCCCCCGTGTAACGGGGGGGGGGGGGAGGAAATGAAGTATCGAGTAAGTAGGAAGTGAGTAGGAGAAGTAGAAGAGGTAGAAGGGTAGATAGGTAGAAGTAGATAGTGGAAGTAGAAAATAGATTTTAGAGTAGATAGTAGAAGAAGAAATTAGAAAATAGAAAATAGAACATGTTGCCACCATCCATTCTAGATCATTTACATACAAGACAAGGAATGGAACTTGTCCGTATCAACATAATATACTCAAAGATATTATCAAGAGGTATGCTCCCTCTGTATCATGTACTCATTCAAATCATGGAACCAGTAACCGCTGAGGTTTTCTCATCTCAACTCAAAACTCTCTAGGGAACAAAGTTAAACACACTTTAAATAATAACTTTCAATTATATTTCACATACTGAGTATCAATAATTTAAGCAAGTATAAATGGTCAAGCTTAATAGTTCAAAGTGAGTCATCATCCAAGAATTCGAGAACCCTACAACTCGACTGCCCCTGATCATCACACAACACCTGTTTAGTGAACACGACAAAGTCCCTCAATGTTCAACTCACCAAGTGTCTCCGAGTCTTAAGAGTCTCCGTGGAATAGAGGAAGGGGGGGGGTCTGTAGTTGACAGAGACTGTCCCGCCCCCGCCGGCAGACCGCCTGTCTGGACGGCTGACCGCTGCTGTCTGTTCTTCTGTCTATGGCTCTGCTTCTGCTGTCCTTCTCCTCTGCTGAATCGATATCTCTCTGAGTATATATTGGGAAACCTAGTGGCTAACTCCGCCCACAAGTTAGATAGCCTGGGGCACTCTACCAAGCCACTCCTTAAACGTCGGCATGTTTGAAGGCTACCCGGCTCAATTATAAGATTAGCGAGAGCCAGGTGAGATTCGCCTGGCTGACCTCAGGTCACTTGGTTGTCAATTAACACTTAGAGGGGTGAGATCCCGGCCCGACAAGCTGGCGTCTGTCAAAACCTTGTCTGTGACTCATATATCTCCATGTATGTATTAAATAAAAATAAACCAAACACCTTTACAGTGTTACATCTCCCCTTCTCCCCGAAAATAAAGTTTTTGCAACACTGCTAAAGCAAGCTAGCTGTGTGCGACAACTTTATTAACGGAAAAAATTACATCCTAGCTAACAAATATACATCATCCTACTCTAAAAATGAAATATGTAGACAGCGTCCATTGTCTCTGGCTGGGCGGCGTCACTGCTTGGTCCTGTAGATAGTCCTGTACCATATTTCTTCAACACAACTGCGTCCGTCGCTTCTCCGTCGTAACGCACAACAACTCTTGCCAACCAGGAAGCCGTTACTACTTGAACTGCGCACAGGACCGTGGAATTCGGTTGTCCCAGCTGATCTGTAATTGGCCCTACGTCAGTCACCATGAGAGACGTATATTGGGTTCTTCACAGCTATAGGGACTACAAGTTTCGAGACCTCCATATAGTTGGCACCGTAGAAATCCCATCCTACTTCTTCTCCTCCCTCCCAGTTGCTCCAGCACGCCTCCTTCAGAGAGCCACTTCTGACAGCCACATCAATCCGCACGACACAGGAGGAATCACTCAACAGAGCACCATGCTTGCAGGAGGGGCGGCCAGTTAAGGCAAACGATCCTGTCTTGCAATTACGCTCCATGCAATGATGCTGACACCAGCAAGGGACACTAGGCATCGTGTCTCACTCAGCTTGGTCTTATCTTCTTTTCTTCTCTTCTTCTTCTTCTTCTCTCATGGAGTCGTAGAGCAACAACGCCTCCAGGTCTGTCCAACCAACATCGGTCTACCTAGGATGGGCCCCAGGACGGACAGACCCCAAATGTGACCCAATGGTCGCTTGTCTAAGACCCATGAGGCGGAGAAAG
>WNGS01008894.1:32666-68968 GCA_020271785.1 Procambarus virginalis
TTTTCTCTTGCTATAAGCTCAGAGGATAGATCTGGCGTGATATGTGACCCCAGGTCTCCTCTCTCTCTGATCTTATGAAGAAATTAATCTCCCAAATGATACCTGTTCTAGTCTCATCTGCCTACACCTATCATCATTACATTACATTGCTTGGGTTACCTCTAACAACCATTTGTTCGACCATTTGCCTGTTGCTTAGGTCTTCATGTGCTTCCTGTTACTTAGTGTACTCCCTTTTACATTGAGTACCCTACAGTTACTCCTGCCAGTTTCTCCAGCTAATGCATGAGTCTCTTATGGGGTAATGTGTCAAAGGCTTTCCAACAGTCCAAGAAAAGGCGTCCCGCCCATCCTTGTAGTGTTTATTGTGGTCAAATATATATCTGCATTTTTCTGGTCATATACACATGGTTTATGGTGGTCATATAGAGGTGCACTTTATGGGCATATATAGCTGCATTATGATGGTCATATTAGGATTTGTTATGGTGGTCATAAAGAACAGTGTTATTGTGGTCATATACAAATGGCGTTATATGGTCTATTCATCTGTGTTATAGTGGTCATATACAACTGTATTATAGAGGACACATACAGCTGTGTTGTGTTGGTCATATACAACTGTGTTATGATGGTCACATACAGCTGTGATATGGTGTTCATATACAACTGTGTTATGGTGGTCATATACATTTGTGTAATGGAGGGCAGATACAGATCGGTTATAGTGTTGATATATAGCTGCATTATGCTGGTCATATACACATGTGTTACAGTGGTCGTATTCAGCTGCATTATGTGATCCTATATAGCTGCATTATGATGATCGTAATACTGCATTATTATGATAATATCGTTATTTGGTTCATATAGAACTGTGTTATGGTGGTCATAAACAGCTGTGTTAAGGTGGTCATATTCATCTGAGTTATGGTGGTCATATACCCTATGTTATAGTGGACATATAAGGCTGTGTTATGGTTATCATATACAACTGTGTTATGGTGTTCATACCCCTGTCTTATGGTGGTCTTATTCAGCTGTGTTTTAGGTGGTCATATACGGCTGTATTATAGTGGTCATATACACTCGTATTATGGTTGACATATTCAGCTGTGTTATTGTGAAAATTTACAACTGTGTTAAGTTGTCATATATTTTGTGTCAACAGGGCACTTATATCAATAGATTATAGAGATCAATCCACAGGCATTATATAAATAGATTATAGAGATCAATCCACAGGCATTTATATCAATAGATTATAGAGATCATATACCAATATCTGTTTACTACCAATATATATATAATATAATACTGTGGATCATAATAGTCACAGTAAATTCTCTGATGAATCTTGGTGCTTGCACACACCCACACATAGATATATATGTAAACTGATACTGTGAGCGCTCTGGGTAGCCTCACCACATACTGTGCTCTCTGTGACTTAAACTCAAGTGAGACTTGCTCACGACATATAAAATATCCTGACAAGATATATATAGCTAACTAAAGGGGAATGGGAGGGTAACTGTAAACACCTACTTCACCTATCCTAGGATGACAGTTGGGTTGTAGCTCCTGGTCCAGGCTCTCGCCTCGTTCATCCAGAAACACAAGCCCCACGCCTTAGGATGTCGCGTCTCGCCGCTTCTGTACACAGCAGGTCCGTGCTTCTTCCTCTACAGTACGTCGCAGGGTTGAAGTCGGTCTCCTGGCCGTCAACTTTCCTCCCAACTACGGCAGCCAGCCTACGTCTCGGCGGTCGTCGCACGTTTCCCAATTAGTTCTTGTCACTGTACTCCCAGAGGAACTGCCTCTCACCACTACGAAGTCACTGTGAAGTTATCAGCCGTCCCGGACGACACACGCACAGCACCCGACTTCAGAGCACTTGAAGCTCACAACACTGTCAATTCCCTCGTCGTCTAGATATATCGCTAGGTATTTGGGAAGACTTCTCGACGTGCTTGCATCCAACTGTTGACTCGTAGGGTTCCACGAAGGTGGGGTTACTGTCAAACTTGACAGGATCGTCGATCACACGTTCAACCTGGTTGACAAGGCTGTCAACCCGGTTCACTCACGGTGGGTGGCCCGGCCACTAAGCTGTCTCTTATACTGGTGAACTGCCAACGACGACACACGTCGATGCCCGGCCCACTTCTTGCAACGCACCTGTCCCTGAGCACTTGTTGCTCAATATTCTGTCAATTCCTTATCTGAGCCACTTCTGGGTTGCAGGAAGACCTCACAGAGTGCGTGCCAACAACTGGAGACGCTTAAATCCACCGGAGTTCGGTAAATCCGTCACTCTGACAGGATGACCGATCGCGCGTCCTACCTCTCGGACGTGTCGTGAAAGACTGATGTCGCCTGGCGCCAACACGGCGGACCCCCATGCCTATGTGACGTCACTTTTCCCAAAGTTGGTTTTCATTGGCTCCCAGTGCCATGTCGCTGACGGTGACCAATCTGGCGCCACTGACGTCACACAGTTTTGGCGGGAGAACAGACTTGCCAGCGCCATATTGGCTCCCTAAAGGGCCTATCCCACAGGCCAAAATGTTACATTTTCGCAAATTTCTCGGCTCTTCGAGAATACTGTTCTCTCCCACATATGTTCAATTGATGCCTGCAATGTAGAGAACGCTCGGGAATAGTGGACATGACTCTTACAGCAGGCGTGGGAGAATTAGAAGGGGGGGAACACCGTCACATACCCCTCCCCTTAAAATAAGAGTCATGTCTGGTTAGTGCATGCGGGACAACGCATCTGCGACTACGCTGTCCTTTCCACTAAAAATCTTGGCTTCCAGCCAGTATTGCAGCCGCCAATGTGTGACACTCCTCATGTGTCTGCAGACCGTCTTCAAGGTCATCCTGGGCGTCCACTGCTTACCTATTACGGACCGAGGGCTCCACACCTCACGTCCGTTCACCAGCTGGAACTGTGAGAAGTTTAACGGTTCTGCCACTGCTTTGCAAATGGCCAACAAAACAGGGCCCGCTGTCTCTTCCCACTCGTCTTCCTGCTCTACGCAGAACATTCTCAGAGCTGTCTCTGAGGTGGAGTGGAATCTTCCGACCGCCCCCTTCGACTGCGATCGGTAGGGCGACGACCGAATCTGCATCACTCCCCAATTTATCATGTTCGTCTGACACACTCAGACCGGAATATATTTCCACTGTCAGCCTGATTTTCCCTGGGCCTCCTCACCCAAGAGAAAAGATGTTGTAGTTGCCCAGCCACTTCTCTCGACGTTGAACGTCGCATCGTGGTCATCCCTAGGTGACCCGCAGAGTCAACAGCGTGCAACGGACTCAACACTGCCGCTCTGCACTTGGCTGGCAACGCTACTTGATCTCTCGTACCTGGAGAGGCTTTTCCGACCTCCATCCTTACAGGTTTACACTGTCTTATTAATATGCCTTCTTGCCTGTTAAAGTGAGTAGCTTTCTCGGGACCAATACGTCCTTCTTTGGCCTTACAATCAACTTGGGGATTCTGCCTGCTGCATCTCCTCGAGACTAGTGCGGTCCACCCGAGAGAACTGGTGAGGGTCACCTGTACCTCACCTTCTGGGCTGCCTTCGCCCTCCACTCGCTCTCCGGTTCCATGACGAGGTGATCATTTCCCAGGCCGGCGGACGTCTCCTCGTCGGCCTTATCAGATCCACGTCCTCCTCGTCCGTCGCACTGCCTCGGAACTACGGCACAGACAGGGAACGCCTCCATGGCGATTCCTTTCTCGTCCCCACAGGCGTCGAACACTTCGCCTTTCTTCTCTAAGTGCTCCAAGCACTCCTCGTCCTTCACGAGGTTCGGTAGGACACGTCCTCCACATGCGTCATTTCCCAAAATGACCTGTGCCTCCCTCGTGGGCATCGTCGCACAGACCCCACTACTAGGGTTTGGCATCCATAAACCGAACTCAGGGTTACCTGGTGTAGGGGCATCTGCACTGGGCCTCCCACAGTGGTCACACTTGCCTCACCTACACAGGTATTCTCGTGACACTCAGGGAAAAGGGTTCTGCTCACCAGGGTAAATTCCGCCCCAGTATCTCTCAGCATCATTACCGGATGGGGTCTGCGTCCCCCACCCTTACAGTTCCCTCACGCACGAATGGGTTAGCCTCCTTCTTCCTACGTACGGGTCCATCCCGCACTCCTTCGGCTAACTGGTCCTCTACCCGCACAAAAGCAACGTAACCCCGCTGCTTAGGACGTCTACATTCGCGCGCCATGTGTCCTATTAACCCGCAGTTGAAACAACGGATCCTTCTTCTTCCGCGGACTCCTCTTGCGCCTTCCAAAGACTCGTGCTCAGCATCTCCGGCCGTGACGATAACAAGATCTCTTGAGCTCTCCCTCGGTGACTTCTTCGGCGGTTCCACAGCACTCTTCTGTCCTCTGCTGTCTCCATTCGAGGGGTAGGACTTGGGATAACTCGGTCCTGTCCTCCAACCGTCCGACCTTCTATTATTCCTCCCATAACTGGAGAATGCGGGCGGTCGGTGCTGTCCCTCTCGACATGGACGTAAAGCTTCCTCTAGCATGTCTGCTCGATCGGCTGCGGCTCTCGGGTCCTTGATGTCCGCTTCCTTTACTCTCACCCTAATCTCGGGAGAGAGCACGGACATGAACTTTTCCATGACCATTAGCCCTTGATCTTTCAGCCGATCTTGCTCCTTCTGACTCCAGCCATTTCACGAATTTCCTTTCCATGTCCCTCGCCGTCTCCGCATACGATTTTCCTGGCGATCGGGTACATTCTCTAAACCTTTTCCTATAGCACTCCGGCGTCAGCTTGAACGAATGGAGCACGGCCCGTTTTACTGCATCATAGTTGGTACACTCCTGGAGGTCGAGCATGTTGTAAGCTTCACGAGCTTCACCAGTGAGCCTTCCTTGAACTAGCTCCGCCCACTCTGCCCTCGGCCACTTCTTCAACGTAGCGACCCTTTCGAAATGCTCGAAGAAGCCCTCAGCCTCATTAGGCACGAAGACGGGCAAATCCCTCTCTCTCACTCGGCGGTCTTCCTGCTGTTGTGGTGGGGCAGTTGGAACTAGTCCTAGCTCAGCTCGCTTCAGCTCAATCTCCTTGTTCGCTTCAACCTCCTGCAGCTTCGTCCTAGCTTCTATTTCGCGCTCCTTCAGCTGTGCTCTCGTTCTTCTCGTTGCTGCTGTGCCTCTCGTTCTTCTCGTTGCTGCTGTGCCTCTCGTTCTTCTCGCGCAGTGTGCTTCTCGCTTCGCTGCTTCTCTCTCTGCTTCTCGCGCCTCAGCTGTGCTTCTCTTCTCTTCCTCGCGCTCAGCTGTGCTTCTCTCTCTGCTTCCTCGCGCCTCAGCTGTGCTTCTCTTTCTTCTCGTGCAGCTGTGCTTCTCTTTCTTCTCGTTGCAGCTGTGCTTCTCTTCTCTTCTTCGCTGCAGCTGTGCTTCCTTTCTTCTCTGCGCAGCTGTGCTTCTATCTGCATCTTCATTATTTCTAGCTTGATACTGCGCCTGCTGCCACTGGATCCCCGGCTGCTGCCACCGGTACTCAAGTTCTCTCCTCCACTGGCAGGTGTCTGTGGCCGCTCCTCTCCTAAGGCTTCATCACGTGCCTTGAGCTGTGCCATGATCTCAAGTCTTCTCTCTCCCACTTTGGAAGCTCTCAACTTGATCCCAAAGTGGTCGGCGATCGTCTGCAACTGTGCCTTGGTGCACTCCTCCAGTACTTGCTCGTCTCTCGTGTCTATAAACCTGGCTACTTTATCACCCTCCATCTTGTGACAATGAGTGAAAACCTAGGCCTGATATTTAATACCACAATTACCACCTTGATCTTGCTCTTATCCTGGCAAGGTCGCCAATGTCGGGGTTTCACGGTGTTCTCGTTAGAGAAGGGTTAAAGCAACAGTAGACTGGATCTCCTTCCCAGGTGGTTGCTCCAACAATAACCCTTACTCACCGTCGTTCGGCGGGTCTTCCCTCAATCCTCTAGGCTCCACTGCTGGCCTCGGAGAGTATCCCAGTCGATCTCACAACCGGCCTTTAGATTATAAGATGAGTGGAGCACAGATCGTTCCCTCAATCTGTGGCCCACCCCGACACCGAACTCTTACACAGCCTTCAAGGTCGCCAACTGGTTTTTTTAGTGTCCAGTAACACTGCAGTGGTCAGGTGTAATTGTGGCAAGAGCAAATTCCAATAATATGGTATCAGGCAGGTCACTCACTTTACTTCATTACACGGTCACAAGATAAATGGAGGGGATGATATCAAACACCAAAGAGTTTTGGTATTTTACTTAAAAGACAACGAGAAATATATATGCATCAATGTATCAGGATTAATATATGACAATTGCTCCATTCATAGCATAATATTCTAGAGCGCACCGATATGGTAACATCGGCGCGCCACGTGTCACCTGTCAGACTCAGCTGACCGGGCCCTCGCGATCGTGGGAACAGACTAGTACTTGTTTTCTAATTGTCACGATCCCCGTTTATTTAACTTTTTCCAAAACACTATTCAACGTTCACATGGTTTACTTATGATTTCACTGGCCTCACGATCAACATCTTATTCACAATACTCTCACAGTGACTTTTCACCGTACCAAAAGATTACTCTATTCTTAATAATATTTACTGTGAATGCACTCACTTGATCACTGAACTTTTCTTTATATCTATACTTCTCTAAAGAGATATCACTGGCATCACTTCACGTATATGATATTATTCAGTACACAGTCATGTCATATATAAATCAGTAATCAAATTCAGGCATATATATATATACATCATGAAGATCAATACACAGGCATTTATATTAATAGATCATAGAGATCAACACACAGGCATTTATATCGATAGATTATAGAGATCAACACACGGGCACTTATATCAATAGATTATAGAGATCAATCCACAGGCATTTATATCAATAGATTATAGAGATCAATCACAGGCATTTATATCAATAGATTATAGAGATCAATACACCAATATCTGGTTTACTACCATATATATATATAATAATACTCACTGTAGATTAATAATAGTCACAGTAAATTCTCTGATGAATCTTGGTGCTTGCACACACCCACACATAGATATATATATGTAACTGATACTGTGAGCGCTCTGGGTAGCCTCACCACATACTGTGCTCTCTGTGACTTAAACTCAAGTGAGACTTGCTCACGACATATAAAATATCCTGACAAGAATATATTAGCTAACTAAAGGGGAAATGGGAGGGTAACTGTAAACACCTACTTCACCTATCCTAGGATGACAGTTGGGTTGTAGCTCCTGGTCCAGGCTCTCGCCTCGTTCATCCAGAAACACAAGCCCCACGCCTTAGGATGTCGCGTCTCGCCGCTTCTGTACACAGCAGGTCCGTGCTTCTTCCTCTACAGTACGTCGCAGGGTCGAAGTCGGTCTCCTGGCCGTCAACTTTCCTCCCAACTACGGCAGCCAGCCTACGTCTCGGCGGTCGTCGTACGTTTCCCAATTAGTTCTTGTCACTGTACTCCCAGAGGAACTGCCTCTCACCACTACGAAGTCACTGTGAAGTTATCAGCCGTCCCGGCGACACACGCACAGCACCCGACTTCAGAGCACTTGAAGCTCACACACTGTCAATTCCCTCGTCGTCTAGATATATCGCTAGGTATTTGGGAAGACTTCTCGACGTGCTTGCATCCAACTGTTGACTCGTAGGGTTCCACGAAGGTGGGGTTACTGTCAAACTTGACAGGATCGTCGATCACACGTTCAACCTGGTTGACAAGGCTGTCAACCCGGTTCACTCACGGTGGGTGGCCCGGCCACTAAGCTGTCTCTTATACTGGTGAACTGCCAACGACGACACACGTCGATGCCCGGCCCACTTCTTGCATACGCAAATGTCTCCCTGAGCACTTGTTGCTCAATATTCTGTCAATTCCTTATCTGAAGCCACTGTTTGAGGCTTCAAGAAGACCTAGACAAGCTGAAGGAATGGTCGAACAAATGGTTGTTAGAGTTTAACCCAACCAAATGTAATGTAAATCCGTAGGTCTGAGCAGGAGGCCAGATACAAGGTACCATCTGGGAGAGGAAAGACTGATGAGCCTGGCGCCAACACGGGGGACCCCCATGCCTATGTGACGCACATATCAACAGGGTAACATTGGCTCCCAGTGCCATGTCGCTGACGGTACCAACTGGCGCCACTGACGTCACACAGTTTTGTATAACAGATATGTCAGGCCAATTGGAGTATGCAGCCCCAATGGGCCATATCTAGTCACGGATAAACTAAATTGGAAAAGGTTCAAAGGTTTGCGAGAGACTAGTACCCTCCCTGAGAGGTATGATCTACGAGGAGAGACTACGGGAATTAAACCTCACTTCGCTGGAAGACAGAAGAGAAGGGGGGACATGATCACCACATTTAAGATTCTGAAGGGAATTGATAGGGTAGATAAAGACAGGCTATTTAACATAAGGGGCACACGCACAAGGGGACACAGGTGGAAACTGAGTGCCCAAATGAGCCACAGAGATATTAGAAAGAACTTTTTCAGTGTCAGAGTGGTTGACAAATGGAATGCATTAGGAAGTAATGTGGTGGAGGCTGACTCCATACACAGTTTCAAGTGTAGATATGATAGAGCCCAATAGGCTCAGGAATCTGTACACCTGTTGATTGACGGTTGAGAGGCGGGACCAAAGAGCCAGAGCTCAACCCCCGCAAACACAACTAGGTGAGTACAACTAGGTGAGTACACACACACACACACACACACACACACACACACACACACACACACACACACACACACACACACACACACACACACACACACACACACACACACACAGTGAGTCAGTGTGAGGGGTGAGGTCTCAGATTGGCGAGACGTTACAAGTGGAGTCCCGCAGGGGTCAGTCCTTGGACCTATACTGTTTCTGATATATGTAAATGATCTCCCAGAGGGTATAGAATCGTTTCTCTCAATGTTTGCCGATGATGCAAAAATTATGAGGAGGATTGAAACTGAGGACGATAGTAGGAGGCTACAAGACGACCTAGACAGACTGAGTGAATGGTCCAACAAATGGCTGTTGAAGTTCAACCCGAGTAAATGCAAAGTAATGAAACTAGGCAGTGGAAACAGGAGGCCAGACACAGGATACAGAATAGGAGATGAAGTACTTAATGAAACGGACAGAGAGAAAGATCTAGGAGTTGATATCACACCAAACCTGTCTCCTGAAGCCCACATAAAAAGGATAACATCTGCGGCATATGCGAGGCTGGCTAACATCAGAACAGCGTTCAGGAACCTGTGTAAGGAATCATTCAGAATCTTGTACACCACATATGTAAGACCAATCCTGGAGTATGCAGCCCCAGCATGGAGCCCGTACCTTGTCAAGCACAAGACGAAGCTGGAAAAAGTCCAAAGGTATGCCACTAGACTAGTCCCAGAACTAAGAGGCATGAGTTACGAGGAAAGGCTGCGGGAAATGCACCTTACGACACTGGAAGACAGAAGAGTAAGGGGAGATATGATCACAACCTACAAAATCCTCAGAGGAATCGACCGGGTAGACAAGGACAAACTATTCAACACTGGGGGGACGCGAACAAGGGGACACAGGTGGAAACTGAGTACCCACATGAGCCACAGAGACGTTAGAAGGAACTTTTTCAGTGTCAGAGTAGTTAACGGATGGAATGCTTTAGGCAGTGATGTGGTGGAGGCTGACTCCATACACAGTTTCAAGTGTAGATATGATAGAGCCCAGTAGGCTCGGGAATCTGTACACCGGTTGATTGACAGTTGAGAGGCGGGACCAAAGAGCCAAAGCTCAACCCCCGCAAGCACAAATAGGTGAGTACAAATAGGTGAGTAGACACACACACACACACACACGGAGCCCGTACCTTGTCAAGCACATGACGAAGCTGGAAAAAGTCCAAAGGTATGCCACTAGACTAGTCCCAGAACTAAGAGGCATGAGTTACGAGGAAAGGCTGCGGGAAATGCACCTTACGACACTGGAAGACAGAAGAGTAAGGGGAGATATGATCACAACCTACAAAATCCTCAGAGGAATCGACCGGGTAGACAAGGACAAACTATTCAACACTGGGGGGACGCGAACAAGGGGACACAGGTGGAAACTGAGTACCCACATGAGCCACAGAGACGTTAGAAGGAACTTTTTCAGTGTCAGAGTAGTTAACGGATGGAATGCATTAGGCAGTGATGTGGTGGAGGCTGACTCCATACACAGTTTCAAGTGTAGATATGATAGAGCCCAGTAGGCTCAGGAATCTGTACACCAGTTGATTGACAGTTGAGAGGCGGGACCAAAGAGCCAAAGCTCAACCCCCGCAAGCACAAATAGGTGAGTACAAATAGGTGAGTACACACACCTTTTAGTATAGAACAATTCATATTATGGCACTGCAATAGGAAATCCTCTGGATAAGGCATCAGCAATAACATTTTGCGTCCCAGGAATATGACGAATTACAATATTGAATTCTTGTAGAATCAATGACCATCTAAGTATTCTCTGGTTCTTACATTTCATGGAGTTAATGAATGTCAGGGAAATATGATCTGTATATACTACAACTTGATTGCCTGCCAAGTATGTCTCAAACTTCTTAACTGCCAAGATTAAACAAAGTGCTTCCTTCTCAACCACAGAATAATTTGTTTGTGCCCTGTCAAATTTACGAGAGAAACAATATACAGGGTGTTCTAAATCATCTGGTTCTACCTGGAACAAAACAGCACCTGCTTCTAGATCCGAAGCGTCTATGTGCATAATAAATGGTTTATGAAACTATGGACTGGCTAGCACACGTGACGTTGAGAGAATTCCTTCCAACTTCTGAAAAGGGTTCTGACACTCCTGTGTCCACTTGAATTTTACCTGCTTCCTAAGAAGATTGGTTATAGGTGCAGCAACAATGGAAACGTTTTTATAATATCTCCTATAATCCACACACATCCCAATAAATCTCTGCACAGACTTCTTACTGGTTAGTACTGGGTAATCCACGGTTTCCTGGATCTTGTCTTGCAACGGGACTATCCTACCTTGTCCGACCTCATGTCCTAAGTACACCATTGTTCCTTTAGCCCAACTACATTTCTTCACATTAACAGTCAAATTAGCATGTTGTAATTCGGCAAACAATTGTTCTAAACTGGACATATGGTCTTCCCAACTCTTACTGAAAATCACAATGTCATCTAAATAATGCCTACAATCTGGCACATCATTCAACAAAGAATTCATCAACTTTTGAAAAGTTGCTGGTGCATTCCTTAGTCCAAACGGCATCACATTAAACTCGAATGCTCCATCAGAGGTGATACAAGCTGTCACTTCCCTTGCAAAATCTGTAAGTGGTATCTGGTGGCACCCCTTAGATAAGTCCAATTTAGATACAAAGTTAGCACGACCAATTTGGTCGATGCAGTCCTCTAGTAAAGGTAATGGATATACATCGACTACAGTTACCTGGTTGAGTTTTCTATAATCCGTTACTAATCGCCATTTACCCTCTGATTTTGGTACTACTAAACACGGTGAACTCCAGGAGCTCTGAATAGGTCTAATTAACCATGTCGAAGAAGATAATCAACCTCCTCCTGGATAATACGTCGTTTCTCGGGTGTCACTCGATAAGGGTGTAGCCGAATTGGAGTTACATCTGTCAGTTTATTGTCATGAGTAATGACAGACGTCTGAGTGGGGACCTCCCCAAACAAATTGGAGGATATCTTCAAAAGGTCCTGGAACTCTACTCTCTGCTCATCCTTCAAATGGCACAACAATTCTTCCCCGGAACTGCAATTAGATAAAAGAGGATTACCATCTTCCCCTACAACACTTGACTCCTCAGGGTTTACCTCCTCAGTAACACAACAAGCCACAATACTGGGCCTACAATAAGCCTTCAACCGGTTTACATGTACACTCATGAATTGACGTTTCTGTTGGGGATTACAAACTTTGTAGGTGACTTCACCAATACGTTTTATCACTGGATAAGGTCCTGCAAATTTATGTGACATAGAAGTACCCATACGAGGCTTCAAGACCATTACCAAATCTCCTAGTTCAAAAACTCTGAGTTTGGCCTGGAACCTCTTGTCATGCTTCTCCTTCATTACCTGTTGTTGCTCGCCCAGATGTCGTAAGGCCACCTCCTTTGTTCTAGACAGCTTGCTCTTCACATCCTTCAAGTAACGCTCACTCTGCCTAGCTGTTATATCTCCCAACATTTTCTCTTGCAACATTTTTAAAGGTCCTCTCACCTGATGTCCAAACACAAGATCAAATGGAGAGCAGCCTAGGGCACGGTGCAATCCATCCCTGGCAGCAAATAGAATAAATGGTAAATTGTCATCCCAATATCTGGGTGAATCTTCCCCAGTTGCTTTCAACATCTTTTTAAGGGTTTGGTGGAACCGCTCGATTCCCCCTTGACTCTGAGGATGGTAAGGACTGGAAATATTATGCTTTATACCAAATGAATTACAAAAGGTTGTAAAAGTTGTGGAACAAAAATTGCTCCCATTATCAGTTTGAATTATACGGGGCATACCAAATAGTGAAAAAAGTCGTTCCAACTGCTTTATAAGTGTAGAAGCCCTAATGTTACATAAGGCATATGCTTCAGGGAACCTGGTGGTCATACATAGAATAGTAAACATATACATATTTGCGGATTTGGTACGGGGTAAAGGTCCGACACAATCCAGCTCGACATGTGTTGGAAATTTCCAACACTAATAATCTACTATTGTATTATAATAAATTATCATCATTACACTAATTACAGTAGTTATTAATACCACTAACGGTAGTGTTAATATAATTTAATCTGAGCCTATTGCTGATAATATGACTCCCGATCATCTAAAACCGAGAGTTATTAATTGAAATTATTTAGTAACAGTTTTTATTTGTTACGATCGAATGCTATGGAGAGTATAAATATCATCTCCATTTCTCGTTAGAGATCATTTATCGAGAATATGATAATTAATAAATCGCTATAATTGCAACCCAGTTCCTATTAATGCATTTCATCCATAATTGCGTGGAAAAGAATAATTCGTGATTAATAATTTCTGTGGTGAATGGACCAGGTTGAGGGAGAAGGCAGACGCCACTACACATGAGGCAGCCCTGGCGTGGAGAGTGGCGAGAATCATGGTGGTGATTGGGGAGTTCTTATCGACAAGAATTACGTTGATACCCAGTTAACAAGTAACAATTGCTTATCCATGTGTTCTCTAGTGCCCAGCCAGTTAATAACGTGTCAACAATTGAAGCCACGACCCGTAATTACGTGTGCACAGCAGTGAACGCTTGGGACCGGCTGACGCGATCTCGGCAGACTTCAGTATTTAATACGCTCATGTTAAGTATATATTTCTGGTCTGATGCATCACTCGAGATTGTATATTTATGAGTAGTCTGTCGTTAGGATGTGTAACCAACAACCACACAACGTTAGTAAAATTCTTTATTTTTCTCAGTTTCATGAATACTTGAAATAATTCGTAGCCTAATCAATTGCTACTTTAATTCTCTTGATTGCAGCGTGTATACGAGGAGCTGGCAAGTTGTTTCTCATCAGTCGTGTTATTCACCTCGAGTACTTTCTTTGTGGAGATCCTGTGACCACGAGGACGAATGACGAAATGATGTTACAGAAATCGTCTTAAAGATAAGACATTTTTCGTACAAATTTATTTAACATGATTATTGATTCTTAGATAATTCATATAAGATCTTTACAGTATATAATTATTGCCAGAATTTATGATTTGGTAATTAATGTGTTTTGCTCTGACTGTTGCTCAGTAATTCATAATCTTAAATATTCATAACTTGAGTTATCATATCTTTGAATCTATTGTTGTTTAGATTTATCATGTTATTAACTCAACAATGAACTAGTGACGAACCACACTGGTTCCTAGATATATATGAACTTCTAGAAATAACCCCCCAATGTTGATATTTGAGGCTTTGGCTTTAATTAATAATACAGTCTATTCTTTATTTTCAAGTGACTATTCTTTGAATTAGTTTCCATAGACACTGGTTCTCTAGTGTCATTCTAATGATCACTATTATTCGTTATCCCTCATTTCTCAAAAGTGGGTGGTCCTTCGATTTATTTAAATACAATAATCAATTAATTTAGTATATGAGTTCAAGCCCCAGATACCCAACATTTTGGTCCTTAACGAACCGGATACCAATTAATATTAAACTATATCGGTTCTCAGAGACCAAAACAACATTTTGGTCCTTAATGAACCGGCTACACACCAATTTTTCCTGCTTATACCTCATGTATAAAGCAACTATATTCACATTATTGCACCACAAATTAATCCATGGCAACCTCTTAGGTAGGATTTTAGGCTGTGATTGTGCTGAATTTGACACAAATACAGACTAAATAAGTTTGTAGTTTCTTGGATAGAAATTCTTACAACTAGTCTTGTACTAGTTAGTAGTGCATACATTATACATTCTTGTGCTGACCCTACCAAGGGTGGGATTCAAACATTATAGTAACTCTGATTAGAGTGTATCCATATTAATTATTTGTGTACTCATTATTTATGTGTGTGATTTTGAGTGCTGCTGAATGATCACCATTACATCTAATGGTGATAAGGAAGAGCTAGCCGGACGAAAGTTAATGGTGACATGCAAGCACCGCTCAAAATCTTTAGCTAATTATTGTTAGGTTTCATTTTACCTCAAGTGAAGTGGAGTTTAATTTAGCCAGAATTAATTTAGGCTATACTCAATATTACTTATCAACTAATGAACAAGTACCCAAGCTTCATTAGTAATACTCAATCAAGTCCTATGAAATTTGGACTTTAAGCTAACATGGCTACTCCTGAACAATTAAGGAGAACCTATATTGGCCTCAAAGGTCATTTAACTAGACTAATTAATAAGTCTGATAGCTTGAGCAGGCGATGAGTCACAATAACGTGGCTAAAGTATGTTGACCAGACCACACACTGGAAGGTGAAGAGACGACGACGTTTCGGTCCGTCCTGGACCATTCTCAAGTCGATTGTGATGAGGGAGTAGAGACGGGCAATAAACAGGCAAGAGAAGGAGCAAAGTAAGGTGTAGTAAAGGGGATAGTAATAAGAGCTGCAGAAGGCCTATTGGCCCATACGAGGCAGCTCCTATTATAACCACCGAATGAGAAGGAGATAGGAATAAGAAGAGGATAGCAAGGGAGCGTAGGAAAAAGAGATAAAGAAAAGGAAAGAGAAAGAAAGAAAATAGGAGGGGTAGGCTTAAGTTAGGTCACGTTTGTTAGAAAGATTAGAGCATTTGAGTATATACTGTGAAAGGGAAGAGTCCACAGCAACAAAGCCAGGGCTCAAGTTCATGTTGGGTACATTGTGTATTAGAGCCGATTCCACAAGACGGCGTCTGTGTAGAGTAGAGGAAGGAAAGATTATTTTGGAGGAAGACCAATCAATGGGATGATTAGAATCCCTCACATGGCAGAAGAGAGCATTGTTAGTGTCTGCAGACTTAACACTTCTCTTGTGTTCTTTAAGTCTGTCATTCAGTGTACGGCCATTTTCTGATAGCTTGTCTAAAGCTACTCCCATTGATTACTATCTACTAGAAACATCAGTGAGAGTAGCTAATCTTAAATTTGATCAAGTTAGATCTGCAATCCAGTCCTATCTTAACTTACTGAATGCCACTGAAACTGATCTTGAGGAAATAGATCAAATTATAGCAAATATTTCTCAGTATGAAGATGAGACTCAAGATGAACTTGATGTACTATCCATTATAGTAAAACATCAATCCAATACAAATACTACTATGTCTCAATCCAGTAATCAATTACCTGAGGTTCGTCTACCTACTTTAGACTTACCTACATTTGCAGGGCTGGATGAAGAAAATTGGGACACATTTTGGACTTCATTTGAAGTTCATATCCATAACAGGTCTTCTCTTGGCCCAGTTTCCAAATTCTCATACCTGATTTGTCTTCTCAAAGGGGAGGCTAAAAAGGTCATAAATAACCTAGCTCTCACTGAGAGTAATTATGAGGAAGCTATAAAACTACTGAAGTTGAACTATTGCAACAAGGAGTTGAGTATAGCTAACCTTTATTACCAGTTGCTGGATCTGAATGCACCAAGTAACAGACCAGACTCACTTCAAAGCTTCAGGCTAGAAGTTGAGTCTCTGGTGAAGGCCTTAGGTACTAAAGTTGATGTACCAGCCTCAGAATGGTCAATCAAGTTACTTTTGCAGAGGAAATTACCTCAAAATATCTTAGCAGAAATCTGCTCACACTATAAAACCGAGTTTCTCACTCTCGAGCAAATGTTCGAGGGGCTGAGAATAACGGTTAACAGACTGAAGACTCATGATAAGATTAAACCTGAGTCTAAACCACCTAACATTGACAACTCAGTCAAACCCAAATCGACTTTGAATAAGTCCAATAACTTAAAGCCTAAGACTACTCCATCCACTGGAAAAGGGAGTGGTAGTGTAAGTATTTATTCTGTATCTCCCTCTGACGTTACAACTGATGTGTCTACTAAAAGGACGAATTCAGCCAGAGAGAGAAGGTGTCTGTTCTGTGATCAAGAACATTTCACCTATAAATGCACTGTTTATCCTAACTTTAATACCAGGATTAAACAATTCCAAGAATTACACAGATGCACCAAGTACATGGGTTCTCATGATCCCAGTAAATGTGTTGTGCAGCTACAGTTATGCAGTAGATGCAACAAAGGTGTACATCATTACGCCTTATGTAGAAAAACTTCTACACAATCTGTGACCCCTAGGGAGGATTCTATGAATTCTACCACAGTACAATATTGCAAGGTACATCAAGAAATAAATGTACTTGCTACTGAGTCAGGCAATAATACCACTCTGGCTACAGCTCAACTCAAACTAATTGACAGGAAATCTAGAGTTAACACTAGAGGTCTCTTTGATCAAGGATCACAGAAAACCTTCATCACACAACAATTAGTCGAGCAGTTAAAATTAAAACCTGCCAAAAGTGTGAGACTGAATATTTCTGGGTTCTTGACTAACAGTGGACCTCGTGAATACCAAGTAGTCAAGGTGTTAGTGAGACTTGGATCTTCCACTAGTCCAATACAAGTGGTAGTAGTAGATAAACTTCCTTCAGACCTGCAGGTCACAGGACTAGCTAGCACTGTGAGATATCTCAGACGAAACCGCATGAGGCTAGCAGATCACAGAATAAATTCTGACTGCCTCACAGATGTTGGTATACTTATAGGCGCTGACCATTATTATAAATTTATAACTGGATGCACCAGACAACATGGAATGAATTTGTTGTCATCTGCTGGAGGCAAGTTGCTTACTGGACCGGTGCTTTTCCAACAAAAAACAGCGTCAACCAACAAACAAGCTAACAATGCAATACTGGCGTGACTAGGCTTGGAACAGTCACCCCTACATTTCAGAGAAATATCTGAAGATAATGAGTCTGATCCACCTGTACATCGTCTGTGGGATTTAGACACTTTAGGTATTGTCCCTGAACAACCAAGTCTTGATGATACGTGCACTTACCAGCAATATCTGGACACAATTGTCTATAAAGACAAACAATACTGGGTGAGACTGCCATGGAAGTTGAATCATCCACAACTTTCAGTTAATTATTTCATGGCAGCCTCTCAATTACAGTCACAATTAATACGGCTGAAGAAACAGCCAGATAAATTGAATATGTATCATCAATTAATTCAGCAACAACTCGATAGTAAATTTATCGAAGTTGTTGATAATGATGACAGAAAAACAGGTCACTATTTACCCCATCACGCTGTGGTGAAAGATTCATTGACAACGCCAATACGTATTGTTTTCAACTGTAGTGCCAAAGTGAAGGCAAACAGCGTGTCTTTAAATGAATGTCTCCAAATGGGACCTAGCCTAACACAAAGGCTACATGATGGACTGTTACGATTCCGTACTTTTATTTTCGCTTATACTGCTGATATCAGTAAAGCTTTCCTTAGAGTAGGCTTGCAAGAGGAGGATCGTAATTACACCAAATTTCTCTGGATTAAGGAACCACTGGATCCTGACAGTGATGTCATAACCTATCGGTTTGCCTCAGTGCTGTTTGGAGCGACATCTTCGCCGTTTCTACTTCAAGCGACATTAGATACACATTTGAAGAAGTCAAATAGCCCTTATAAGGCAGAGATCAGTGACAACTTGTATGTCGATAATTTCCAGGGAACTACTAATGACAAATCCAAATTGGTAGAAATTTACCATGAGGCTAACCGTGAGTTATTAGGAGCCAATATGCCACTACAATCATGGGCCTCAAACAATAAATCATTAAACCAGATAATCGAGAAAAAATTTCCGGGTTATCAGGTGCCTAATCAATTAAAAGTTCTGGGCGTGGAATGGAACACAGGTACTGACGAGATGAATGTCAAGTCAGTACAAACCAATAATTCATCCCTTACCATGAGAAAATTACTCTCGTATGTCAGTCAACCATTTGACCCTTTAGGCTTACTTAGTCCTATATTAATAAGGGGCAAACTCCTAATGCAGGAATGCTGCCAGAAACATATGGGATGGGATGATCCGTTGCCAATTGAGTTGCAAGATAAATGGCAAATACTCGCAACGGATTTCAATCAATTAGGTGTTTTGAAATTTCCTCGTAATGCTTCAGGACAAAACTTACCCACAAATTTGCACGTTTTTTTGCGATGCCTCTGGCAAAGCGTATGGCGCTGCAGCCTACTTAGTCAATAGTGCACAATCAATTTTGCTCACATCTAAAGCAAGAGTTGCTCCAATCAAGAAGAGATCTTTACCTCAAATGGAGTTAACTGCATTGCTGGTGGGAGTAAGATTGGCTCATTGCCTGACCAAGACACTCAATAATATCCACTTTGGTGAAATCATAGTGTGGTCAGACAATGAGGCGGTCTTACAATGGGTAAGAAATAACAACAATAAAACTCCTTACGTTAGTAATCGTGTTAGGGAAATTCATGAATTATCTGCTGGATATAAATTCAGACATGTCCCCACTAAGGACAATCCTGCAGATTACTTACCAAGAGGTTTAACATTTAAACAGCTAAGCAAGTCTTCGATGTGGTTTAATGGACCTTCATGGCTTGTTAGTGGTCAGTGGCCCAAACAGAAGCCACAAGTCATAGTGACCAGTATCACTACTCCCATGAAAGACCCAGAACCTCATCGAATCTCAGCTATTAATCCTCACAATTATTCTAACTTGAGTAAGTTATTATGAGTGACAGCACATGTGTTTGACTTTCTTGCTAAGATAGGAATCAGACATAAGTTTCCCAATCCTATCCTCTACTGGATCAAACGTGAGACATATGGAAGTGAATATGAAAATCTTCCAGATAAATTAACCAAGTCTCTAGGTATTTGGTATGATACCAACACTCATAATATATTAAGGTGTGGAGGACGTTTGCTTCATGCAAAAATTGATTTGGATACAAAGAATCCGATCCTTCTACCACGTCACCACATTATAACAAAACATCTAGTTTTACATCACCATCAATATGGTACTTTGCATAGTGGAGTGTTAGACACTCTCACCGACCTCAGACAGAAATATTGGCTTCCTCAAGGTCGTCAAACTGTCAAATCAATCATTAAATTCTGTGTAATCTGCAAAAGATACGACGCTCGAGTGTGTCCTTACCCAGGACCTCCACCATTCCCTAAAGAGAGAGTAGTTCATCTTCGTCCGTTTGAGACCACTGGTGTCGATTACACAGGAGCCTTGCTTCTCACTGGCAATCCAGATAAGATACCAGTGAAAGCTTATATTTGCCTCTTCACATGTGCTACCACACGAGGCGTACATCTAGAAGTGACTTCTGACATGAGTGCCGAAGCCTTCATCCAAGCTTTTCGTAGATTTGCAGCTCGCAGATCCTGTCCCAAACTCATGATATCTGATAATGGTTCATATTTTGTAGCAGGAGAAGCCTGCCTACGAGAGATATGGAATCATCCAGAAGTGCAGTCTGTCATGCAGAGACGACAATGCCACTGGAAATTTATTGCTCCCAGAGCCCCCTGGCAAGGTGGGTTCTACGAACGTATGATAGGGACTGTCAAGAAATGTTTAAGGAAGACCTTGCATCGACAGAAAATTAGTTACTCCGAACTCCAAACACTCGTCGTGGAAATTGAGGCGTGAGTCAACAATCGCCCATTAACTTACCTATCAGATGATTTCTCACAGAGAGAGCCTCTGAGTCCCTCGCATTTAATACATGGAGGCCTGCTGAGCCCTCTGATACCTTTGGCAGAAGAGGACCCCATCGACCCTTCCTATGTAACCAGGAGTGACTTAGTAGAAAGTTACCAACATCTCTCGAGAGTAATTGAAAGGTGGAATGAGGTGTGGACTCGAGAGTACCTCATCGCTCTACGTGAGTACCACTATGGAGCTTCGAGCCCATATAATAAAGTTCAACTTAAACCAGGAGACCTAGTACTAGTTGACAGTGATGGACCAAGGTCAGAATGGCCTATAGGCAAAATTGTTGCTATCCACCCAGATCACCAAGGAATCCTGAGAGTAGTACGGGTTTTGTGCCGAGGCACTACTACCCTAAAGACATTAGAGAAGTTGGTACCTCTCGAATTAGCAGAACGAGAGTGTTTATCAGAACCAGCTTCACCAACAGTTTCCGAGGACAACAATTCTGATCCACCGAGCACCCGCCCCACTAGAGCAGCTGCTCAACAATGTAAACGGAAACTACAAGCCTATTATAGCTCTGACTAATAGCAAATAATTTACCATCCAATTTGAGTAATCATGATGATACTGTGTTGTGATGTCTAGTAACAAATCAATTACAAGTCACAATGACCCAAGACATTCACCTCACAGTGGATTCTCAGCTACTTAAATTGTATGATTTAATCATTAATTTGTTTGTGTAGGCTATTAACTATGACATTAAATTCCATGTTTTCAAATTCTTGTATGTCCTTGACAATTACGGGACATCCGTTATGTGTGTACTAACATACTAACCTTAATACTAACTTTGGGATAGGTACGTCAGTACTCAACATGGCACTGCGACCCGAGTTTCTCCCCCCGGAGTTATGTTGGAAATTTCCAACACTAATAATCTACTATTGTATTATAATAAATTATCATCATTACACTAATTACAGTAGTTATTAATACCACTAACGGTAGTGTTAATATAATTTAATCTGAGCCTATTGCTGATAATATGACTCCCGATCATGTAAAACCGAGAGTTATTAATTGAAATTATTTAGTAACAGTTTTTATTTGTTACGATCGAATGCTATGGAGAGTATAAATATCATCTCCATTTCTCGTTAGAGATCATTTATCGAGAATATGATAATTATTAAATCCCTATAATTGCAACCCAGTTCCTATTAATGCATTTCATCCATAATTGCGCGGAAAAGAATAATTCGTGATTAATAATTTCTGTGGTGAATGCGGAGCAGGTTGAGGGAGAAGGCAGACGCCATTACACACGAGGCAGCCTTGGCGTGGAGAGTGGCGAGACGCATGGTGGTGATTGGGGAGTTCTTATCGACAAGAATTACGTTGATACCCAGTTAACAAGTAACAATTGCTTATCCACGTGTTCTCTAGTGCCCAGCCAGTTAATAATGCGTCAACACTTGAAGCCACGACCCGTAATTACGCGTGCACAGCAGTGAACGCTTGGGACCGGCTGACGCGATCTCGGCAGACTTCAGTATTTAATACGCTCATGTAAAGTATATATTTCTGGTCTGATGCATCACTCGAGATTGTATATTTATGAGTAGTCTGTCGTTAGGATGTGTAACCAACAACCACACAACGTTAGTAAAATTCTTTATTTTTCTCAATTTCATAAATACTTGAAATAATTCGTAGCCTAATCAATTGCTACTTTAATTCTCTTGATTGCAGCGTGTATACGAGGAGCTGGCAAGTTGTTTCTCATCAGTCGTGTTATTCACCTCGAGTTCTTTCTTTGTGGAGATCCTGTGACCACGAGGACGAATGACGAAATGATGTTACAGAAATCGTCTTAAAGCCAAGACATTTTTCGTACAAATTTATTTAACATGATTATTGATTCTTAGATAATTCATATAGGATCTTTACAGTATATAATTATTGCCAGAATTTATGATTTGGTAATTAATGTGTTTTGCTCTAACTGTTGCTCAGTAATTCATAATCTTAAATATTCATAATTTGAGTTAACATATCTTTGAATCTATTGTAGTTTAGATTTATCATGTTATTAACTCAACAATGAGCTAGTGACGAACCACACTGGTTCCTAGATATATATGAACTTCTAGAAATAACCCCCAATCTTGATATTTGAGGCTTTGGCTTTAATTAATAATACAGTTTATTCTTTATTTTCAAGTGACTATTCTTTGAATTAGTTTCCATAGACACTGGTTCTCTAGTGTCATTCTAATGATCACTATTATTCGTTATCCCTCATTTCTCAAAAGTGGGTGGTCCTTCGATTTATTTAAATACAATAATCAATTAATGTAGTATATGAGTTCAAGCCCCAGATACCCAACAACATGTGCAAAAGGCTCCTCTGGCACTACAATAGGGTATAATGGTGCTCGTGGCACAGTCTGGTTAGGTTTACCAACAGCTTGACACACAACACAACTGTGGCAATATCTGACCATATCCTTTTTGAGTTTTGGCCAATAAAAAAATTTACATATCATATGATACATACTGGAAATCCCTTGGTGACCTCCCATCAGGTCACCAAGGGATTTCACGAGCTTGCAATACCTGCTCCCTATACTCCTTGGGTATAACGAGCTGGGTCCTAGACTCACAATCATCTGCTGAGGGAGTTCCTGGTGTTCTCCATCTTCTCATCAGACATTGATCATTGAAATAACAACCCGTTCTCTCATCCAAGGTATCAATGGAGTCAGCTGCTTCTGCATAACATTCAGCTAGACTGGGATCAGTACTCTGCAACTCACTCAAGGTCTGGAACTCAACAGCTGGAGCGAGCGGGCAAGGAACTGGTACCTGGGCCACCTCTTCCAGACCATCTGGGTCAGAATAAATTAGGGCTTTGGCACCGGCCTCACTCTTGACATCTGCGTGAGCTAAGAATGTATCTTCAAGGTCCACCTCCCTGTCAGAAGGGGTCCTGGCCTCGACAACATCCACCTTGGGAGTCACAGGATTTACCTCACCCTGCTTACCCATGGATCTGGTCACAACACAGGCTGGATAGATGACACCATCATCCGCATCCGGTTGAGCCAGTACACAACTAGGGTTAGTAAACATGATAGAGCACTCTGTCCCACTAACTTGACACTTGTCAAAATCATTACCCACAATAACATCAACCCCAGGGATGGGCAACTGCTCACTAACTGCTACAGTGCACCAACCCGGTGTAATAGATGATTTCAGGTTAACTTTAATAATGGTACATGATGGACATGACCTCCAAATCCTTGTAATAACACTACCTCTCTAGTGTCTTCTGTGCTAACATCAGTAAGAACACGGTGAGAAATTAGAGACTGGGAAGCACCAGTGTCCCTTAATAACTGCACTGGCTTCCAGGTTCCACTAGTACATAATAAGGTACCCGAATGTAGGTATGGTTCATAATTAGTCATCCACTTGGGCATGACTGGAGTAACATTGGCATTAAAGGCTTGCAAACCCCTCCTCATAATCAGACCAGTTGGTCTCAACTCAGGGTGCAAGGCATAACAGGAATTTACCACATGACCTCTTCTCCTGCAATGCGTGCAATATCTGCCAGTGGTCGAAACAACCGAACCAACTGCAGGTTTAAACACTACATTACTTGAGGGTGACGACCCTGTCTGTTGTTTCTCAATTTTAGGCTTTACAGAAGAATGGTTCAGGGGAGAAGGTGAGGTAGTTGGTCGGGCCTGGAAAACATAAGATTTAGGAACATGATAATTAGTCTTAACATTATAATGATTAGCTGGTGCTAATCATTATAATGTTAATCATTATAATCTTACTAATTCATGCTCTCCCGCGAGCATGAATTAGTAAGTAATTCATGCTCGTCAGCTAGCTTGGCTAGTTTCATAAGATCAGTGGTTTGTTTGTTTTCCGCCATAAACAAAGCTAATTTCTAGGGTAGACAACCTAAAATTTCCTCAGTTACTATGAGGTTTCTCAAAGTCTCTAACTCTGTAATGTTAAGTGCTTTAACCCATCTGTCAAAATGATTGAGTTTAACCCATACAAAGTCAGAAATAGTCTGGTCATGTGCCCTTTTTAACCCTCTGAATTTTTGTTTATGTGCCTCTGGGATCTGCTTGTATGCATTCAAGATGCTCTGTTGGACAAATTTAAAATCGAATGAATTCTCAGTAGGCATAGATGCAAAAACTTCCTGAGCTTTCCCCTTAAATTATCCCTGCATAATGGCAACGCATTGATCCACAGGCCAATTCATGCTGACTGCTAACTTCTTAAAATGTAAAAAGAATATTATTGGGTCTTCCTCATTGAATTTAGGTAAATCTATATGTTTACTATACTTCGAAGAACTATTAGTACTCTCTGGATTATTGCGAGTATTACCTTACCCTGCTGCAATTCTCTGTTCCTCCAACCTGTTATTATTTCCAGCCATACTCTGCTGAGTTGCTAATTGTTTAGTTTGCTGCTCGGCTTCTTTAGTTTGATACTCTGCTAGTTGCAACTGAGCCTCCAACATCTGTTGCTTAGTCTCCAACCCAAGTTGCTTTTGCTGGTTCTGCAACTCTAACCTCTATTTGTCTGCTTCCAGTCTAGCCATTTCTAATTTAGTCTCTATCTCCAACTTTAAGATTACTGGTTACTTGGTTTATCTGGTTACCTGATTACTTGATTACCTGGTTACTTGGCTCTTCTTCTAACTCTCCTGAACACTCATCGTCAAGTTGCTCCTCCTCCACCAATTGTGTGACAATGACTCTTAACAACTGAGCCTTTAACATTTTACTGGAAACTATTAGGCTTAATTTATCAGCCAGAAGCAACAAACCAGACTTCTTCAAGTCTTTAATTTTACCAAAATTTGGCTGCTCCACCAGCACAGCAATCTGATCCTCCATGGTTGGCTCAATTATCACAACTTAGCACTTAGAACAACACTGAAAATTTTGCTTGGCCCCTGGCACAAGCTGAACACTTACCTCAATCGAGAAGCGTTGAGAAGTTTTCACAGCAGCTCTGACTGAACAGAGAATATGTACACAGGCTTGATTAGGTGTCACTAGATAACCACAGAGTACCTAGGAAGGCAATTGCTATTAGTAATCTGCACTCTTAATTAGTACATTACGTTACAGGGAATTAATAATCAATGCTCCCAGACAGTGGGCCTCATTTTGTTATAACCCTTGAAGTCTAGGTATGGTTCTTTTGCTTGCAGTAATCAAAAAATAATAATTTCAGCCTTGCCTCAAAGTTTGTCTAGGGTATGATTAAAAGACACTGCTTAACATGCAAAACAATATGTACTTAAGGATAACAAGACATATCAAACTGATAAATGGTAAAAATTTTGAGGAAGCCAGAATTATCTTTCAGCATGCAATAATATCATAAAATCACTTAATGAGCACAGACAATCTCTTAAACACATGAATGAATAAATGGAGTAGCTCCAACAAGAAATAACTTGCACAAGCCTATTAAAAATAATGCCACTCAGGCACACTACAGCATGCTACAATATAAATCATACAATATTAACTGGAACACAACTGGATACCATACTAATAATAGTACTAAACAGGGAAAGGATTAAATTCTATACATAGTTATCATGAATAATGGTAGAATCAATCATAGATTCGTAACAGGTGACAAAGATTAAGCAAGAAAGAGTGATAGGCGGACTGCATTTTTTTTTAACTCTCGGAAAGCCTTTGACACAGTACCCCATAAAAGGCTGATGCATAAGCTGGAGAAACAGGCAGGAGTAACTGGTAGGGCGCTCCAGTGGATAACAGAGTACCTAAGCAATAGGAAGCAGAGAGTTACAGTGAGGGATATGACCTCAGATTGGCGTGGAGTCCCACAGAGGTCTGTGCTCGGTCCTAACCTGTTTCTGATATACGTAAATGATCTCCCAGAGGGAATAGAATCATTCCTCACAATGTTTGCTGACGACGCCAAAATTATGAGAGGGATTAAGACAGAGGACGACAGCTTGAGGCTTCAAGAAGACCTGGACAAGCTGCAGGAATGGTCGAACAAATGGTTGTTAGAGTTTAACCCAAGCAAATGTAATGTAATGAAGATAGGGGTAGGGGGCAGGAGACCAGATCCAAGGTGTCATTTGGGAGATGAAATACTTCAAGAGTCAGAGAGAGAGAAAGACCTGGGGATTGATATCACGCTAGACCTGTAACCTGAAGCTCATATCAAGTGGATAACATCAGCGGCATATGCCAGAATGGCTAACATAAGAACGGCCTTTGGAAACTTGTGTAAGGAATCTTTCAGAACATTATATACCACATATGTCAGACCAATCCTGGAGTATGTGACTCCAGCATGGAGTCCGTATCTAGTCAAGCATAAGACTAAACTGGAAAAGGTTCAAAGGTTTGCCACCAGACTAGTACCCGAGCTGAGAGGTATGAGCCACGAGGAGAGACTACGGGAATTAAACCTCACTTCGTTGAAAGACAGAAGAGTTAGGGGGGACATGATCACCACATTCAAGATTCTCAAGGGAATCGATAGGGTAGATAAAGACAGGCTATTTAATATAAGGGTCACACGCACTAGGGGACACAGGTGGGAACTGACTGCCCAAATGAGCCACAGAGATATTAGAAAGAACTTTCTTAGTGTCAGCGTGGTTGACAAATGGAATACACTAGGAAGGATATTATAGAGCCCAAGAGGCTCAGGAACCTGTACACCTGTTGACTAACGGTTGAGAGGCAGGACTAAAGAGCCAGAGCTCAACCCCCGCAAGCACAATTAGGTGAGTACAATTAGGTGAGTACACACTCACACAAGCACACGCACGCACACACACACACACACACGTACACGCACGTGGACGCACACACAAGCAGGTTTGTCCCAGCCCAACAGGAAAAAACAGAGAAGCAAAGGAAGAATCCGTGGTTTAATAGGGAATGTATGAAAGCAAAGGAGCTGAACAAAAGGGCATGGAGGAACTTCCGTAATAACAGAACACCAGAAAGTAGAGAGAGATACCAGAGAACCAGGAACGAGTATGTCAGTGTGAGAAGAGCAGCTGAGAAAAGGTATGAAAATGATATAGCTAACAAAGCCAAGACTGAACCAAAGCTACTACACAGTCACATCAGGAGGAAGACAACAGTGAAGGAACAGGTGATTAAACTTAGGGTGGGCGAGGACAGGTACACAGAGAATGACAAAGAGGTGTGTGAAGAACTCAACAAAAGGTTCCAGGAGGTCTTTACAATAGAACAGGGAGATATCACGGCGCTGGGAGAGGTGGCAGCAAACCAGGTGACCTTGGATAGGTTCGAAATTACAAGAGATGAGGTCAAAAAGCACCTATTGGAGCTGGATGTGAGAAAAGCTGTTGGGCCGGATGGAATCTCGCCATGGGTATTGAAAGAGTGTGCAGGAGCACTTTGCTTACCACTCTCCATAGTGTATAGTAAGTCACTGGAAACGGGGGACCTACCAGAAATATGGAAGACTGCTAATGTAGTACCAATATACAAAAAGGGTGACAGACAAGAGGCACTGAACTACAGGCCAGTGTCCTTAACTTGTATACCATGCAAGGTGATGGAGAAGATTGTGAGAAAAAACCTAGTAACACATCTGGAGAGAAGAGACTTCGTGACAACCCATCAACATGGGTTCAGGGAGGGTAAATCTTGCCTTACAGGCTTGATAGAATTCTACGATCAGGTGACAAGAATTAAGCAAGAAAGAGAAGGGTGGGCGGACTGCATTTTTTTGGACTGTCGGAAAGCCTTTGACACAGTACCCCATAAAAGGTTGATGCATAAGCTGGAGAAACAGGCAGGAGTAACAGGTAGGGCGCTCCAGTGGATAAGGGAGTACCTAAGCAATAGGAAGCAGAGAGTTACAGTGAGGGGTGAGACCTCAGACTGGCGTGAAGTCACCAGTGGAGTCCCACAGGGCTCTGTACTTGGACCTATCCTGTTTCTGATATACGTAAATGATCTCCCAGAGGGTATAGACTCATTCCTCTCAATGTTTGCTGACGACGCCAAAATTATGAGAAGGATTAAGACAGAGGAGGACAGCTTGAGACTTCAAGAAGACCTGGACAAGCTGCAGGAATGGTCGAACAAATGGCTGTTAGAGTTTAACCCAAGCAAATGTAATGTAATGAAGATAGGGGTAGGAAGCAGGAGACCAGATACAAGGTATCATTTGGGAGATGAAATACTTCAAGAGTCAGAGAGAGAGAAAGACCTGGGGGTTGATATCACGCCAGACCTGTCCCCTGAAGCTCATATCAAGAGGATAACATCAGCAGCATATGCCAGGTTGGCTAACATAAGAACGGCCTTTAGAAACTTGTGTAAGGAATCTTTCAGAACATTATATACCACATATGTCAGACCAATCCTGGAGTATGCGGCTCCAGCATGGAGTCCCTATCTAGTCAAGCATAAGACTAAACTGGAGAAGGTTCAAAGGTTTGCCACCAGACTAGTACCCGAGCTGAGAGGTATGAGCTACGAGGAGCGACTGCAGGAGTTAAACCTCACTTCGTTGGAAGACAGAAGAGTTAGGGGGGACATGATCACCACATTCAAGATTCTCAGGGGAATCGACAGGGTTGATAAAGACAGGCTGTTTAACACAAGGGGCACACGCACTAGGGGACACAGGTGGAAACTGAGTGCCCAAATGAGCCACAGAGATATTAGAAAGAACTTTTTTAGTGTCAGAGTGGTTGACAAATGGAATGCATTAGGAAGCGATGTGGTGGAGGCTGACTCCATACACAGTTTCAAGTGTAGATATGATAGAGCCCATTAAACTCAGGAAACTGTACACCTGTTGATTGACGGTTGAGAGGCGGGACCAAAGAGCCAGAGCTCAACCCCCGCAAGCACAACTAGGTGAGTACAACTAGGTGAGTACACTCACGCACATACAGAAGCAGACGCACGCACACACACGAGGTGGAAACAGGAGGCCAGACACAAGATACAGAATTGGAGATGAAGTACTGAAATGGAAAGAGAGAAAGATCTAGGAATTAATATCACACCAAACCTGTCTCCTGAAGCCCACATAAAGAGAATTACGTATACGGCATATGCGAGGCTGGCTAACATCAAATCAGCCTTCTTGAACCTGTGTAAGGAATCGTTTAGAACCTTGTAAACCACATACGTAAGACCAATCCTGGCGTATGCGGCCCCAGCATGGAGCCCGTACCTTGTCAAGCACAAGACAAAGCTGGAAAAAGTTCAGAGGTATGCCACTAGACTAGTCCTGGAACTAAGAGGCATGAGTTACGAGGAAAGGCTGCGGGAAATGAACCTTACGACACAGGAAGACAGAAGAGTGAGGGGAGACATGATCACTAGCTACAAAATCCTCAAGGGAAGGGACAGGGTTGACAAGGATAAACTATTCAACACTGGCGGTACACGAACAAGGGGACACAAGAGAAAATGAGTACCCAAATGAGGCACATGGACGTTAGAAAGAACTTTTTAAGTGTCAGAGTAGTTAACAGGTGGAATGCATTAGGCAGTGATGTGGTGGAGGCTGACTCCATACACAGTTTTAAATGTAGATATGATAGGTCCCAGTAGGCTTAGGAATCTGAACACCAGTTGATTGACAGTTGAGAGGCGGGACCAAGGAGCCAGATCTCAACCCCCGCAAACACAACTAGGTGAGTACACATGTATACACACACTGTCACGGTGGACAAAGACAAACTCCCCCGGTCGCTGCTGGGCTGCAGATCCTCTCCCTCGGTCGCTGCTGGGCTGCAGATCCTCTTCCCCGGTCGCTGCTGGGCTGCAGATCCTCTCCCTCGGTCGCTGCTGGGTTGCAGATCCTCTCCTCCGGTCGCTGCTGGGCTGCAGATCCTCTCCCTCGGTCGCTGCTGGGCTGCAGATCCTCTCCCTCGGTCGCTGCTGGGCTGCAGATCCTCTCCCTCGGTCGCTGCTGGGCTGCAGATCCTCTCCCTCGGTCGCTGCTGGGCTGCAGATCCTCTCCCTCGGTCGCTGCTGGAATGCAGATCCTCTCCCTCGGTCGCTGCTGGGCTGCAGATCCTCTCCCTCGGTCGCTGCTGGGCTGCAGATCCTCTCCCTCGGTCGCTGCTGGGCTGCAGATCCTCTCCCTCGGTCGCTGCTGGGCTGCAGATCCTCTCCCTCGGTCGCTGCTGGGCTGCAGATCCTCTCCATCGGTCGCTGCTGGGTTGCAGATCCTCTCCCCCGGTCGCTGCTGGGCTGCAGATCCTCTCCCTCGGTCGCTGCTGGGCTGCAGATCCTCTCCCTCGGTCGCTGCTGGGCTGCAGATCCTCTCCCTCGGTCGCTGCTAGGCTGCAGATCCCCTTCCCAAGTCGCTGATGGGCTGCAGATCCTCTCCCCCGGTCGCTGATGGGCTGCAGATCCTCTCCCCCAGTCGCTGTTGGGCTGCAGATCCTCTCCCCCGGTCGCTGCTGGGCTGCAGATCCTCTCCCTCGGTCGCTGCTGGGCTGCAGATCCTCTCCCTCGGTCGCTGCTGGGCTGCAGATCCTCTCCCTCGGTCGCTGCTAGGCTGCAGATCTCCTTCCTAGGTCGCTGATGGGCTGCAGATCCTCTCCCCCGGTCGCTGCTGGGCTGCAGATCCTCTCCCCCGGTCGCTGCTGGGCTGCAGATCCTCTCCCCCGGTCGCTGATGGGCTGCAGATCCTCTCCCCCGGTCGCTGCTGGGCTGCAGATCCTCTCCCTCGGTCGCTGCTGGGCTGCAGATCCTCTCCCCCGGTCGCTGCTAGGCTGCCGATCCTCTCCCTCGGTCGCTGCTGGGCTGCAGATCCTCTCCCCCGGTCGCTGCTGGGCTGCAGATCCTCTCCCACGGTCGCTGCTGGGCTGCAGATCCTCTCCCTCGGTCGCTGCTGGGCTGCAGATCCTCTCCCTCGGTCGCTGCTGGGCTGCAGATCCTCTCCCTCGGTCGCTGCTGGGCTGCAGATCCTCTCCCCCGGTCGCTGCTGGGCTGCAGATCCTCTCCCTCGGTCGCTGCTGGGCTGCAGATCCTCTCCCTCGGTCGCTGCTGGGCTGCAGATCCTCTCCCCCGGTCGCTGCTGGGCTGCAGATCCTCTCCCTCGGTCGCTGCTGGGCTGCAGATCCTCTCCCTCGGTCGCTGCTGGGCTGCAGATCCTCTCCCTCGGTCGCTGCTGGGCTGCAGATCCTCTCCCTCGGTCGCTGCTGGGCTGCAGATCCTCTCCCTTGGTCGCTGCTGGGCTGCAGATCCTCTCCCTCGGTCGCTGCTGGGCTGCAGATCCTCTCCCCGGTCGCTGCTGGGCTGCAGATCCTCTCCCCCGGTCGCTGCTGGGCTGCAGATCCTCTCCCCGGTCGCTGCTGTGCTGCAGATCCTCTCCCCCGGTCGCTGCTGGCTGCAGATCCTCTCCCCCGGTCGCTGCTGGGCTGCAGATCCTCTCCCTCGGTCGCTGCTGGGCTGCAGATCCTCTCCCCCGGTCGCTGCTGGGCTGCAGATCCTCTCCCCCGGTCGCTGCTGGGCTGCAGATCCTCTCCCCCGGTCGCTGCTGGGCTGCAGATCCTCTCCCTCGGTCGCTGCTGGGCTGCAGATCCTCTCCCTCGGTCGCTGCTGGGCTGCAGATCCTCTCCCTCGGTCGCTGCTGGGCTGCAGATCCTCTCCCCCGGTCGCTGCTGGGCTGCAGATCCTCTCCCTCGGTCGCTGCTGGGCTGCAGATCCTCTCCCCCGGTCGCTGCTGGGCTGCAGATCCTCTCCCCCGGTCGCTGCTGGGCTGCAGATCCTCTCCCTCGGTCGCTGCTGGGCTGCAGATCCTCTCCCTCGGTCGCTGCTGGGCTGCAGATCCTCTCCCTCGGTCGCTGCTGGGCTGCAGATCCTCTCCCCCGGTCGCTGCTGGGCTGCAGATCCTCTCCCCCGGTCGCTGCTGGGCTGCAGATCCTCTCCCTAGGTCGCTGCTGGGCTGCAGATCCTCTCCCTCGGTCGCTGCTGGGCTGCAGATCCTCTCCCCCGGTCGCTGCTGGGCTGCAGATCCTCTCCCCTGGTCGCTGCTGGGCTGCAGATCCTCTCCCCTGGTCGCTGCTGGGCTGCAGATCCTCTCCCTCGGTCGCTGCTGGGCTGCAGATCCTCTCCCCCGGTCGCTGCTGGGCTGCAGATCCTCTCCCCGGTCGCTGCTGGGCTGCAGATCCTCTCCCTCGGTCGCTGCTGGGCTGCAGATCCTCTCCCTCGGTCGCTGCTGGGCTGCAGATCCTCTCCCCCGGTCGCTGCTGGGCTGCAGATCCTCTCCCCCGGTCGCTGCTGGGCTGCAGATCCTCTCCCCCGGTCGCTGCTGGGCTGCAGATCCTCTCCCTAGGTCGCTCCTGGGCTGCAGATCCTCTCCCTCGGTCGCTGCTGGGCTGCAGATCCTCTCCCCCGGTCGCTGCTGGGCTGCAGATCCTCTCCCCCGGTCGCTGCTGGGCTGCAGATCCTCTCCCCTGGTCGCTGCTGGGCTGCAGATCCTCTCCCCCGGTCGCTGCTGGGCTGCAGATCCTCTCCCCTGGTCGCTGCTGGGCTGCAGATCCTCTCCCTCGGTCGCTGCTGGGCTCCTCATAGTTTTCATAGAGCAGTTATAATAATGTGATTAGGTTGGCGAAGCTGGTTGTTGTATGGTGAAAAATTAATGGGTTGTTGTGAAAATGTTGTGGGTGTTGGTGAAGATGTTGTGGATTGTGGTGAAGATGCTGTTGGCTGAGGTTGTGTGATGATGTTTTGTGTGGTGAAGATGATGCTTTTGGTGGAGAGAAGATGATATGGTTGGTGATGAAGATGCTTTAAGGTTGTGTGAAGAAGTTGTAGATTGTTGTGAAGATGCTGCTGGGCATTGTGTGGTGAAGATAGTATGGGTTGTGGTAAGTGTTACCTATCGTATGTTAAGGCTCGTGAACCTACAACCTGAAATCAACTAGTCTAGGGTATTTATCACTGAGGTTGTATAAGCGAGTCACCAGTTTAACTCCATAACAGGAAAGAGCATTAATAAGTAAAATATTTCTTAGGAAAGAAGAAATATGCATAAGTTTAAAAATATTATTATTGCAACATATATACTCACAGATGATCACTATTTCACTTATTACAGATAACAAATAAAAAAAATGTCTCTCTCAGAACAAATAACTACTAAAAGCTAGAAAACAAAAGACACAGACTTAGCTCCCATGTTACGTCTCCGAGTACCAGCCAGCAACTGACTGCTGCGCGGCTACTCAACCCACAATTCCTCTCCCCCCTCCGCTCAACAGGATGAGGGTTGGAAAACAATGACTTTTTAATATATGAGACTAATTCAACCACCACTGGTTCTCAAAGTACATTCAGAATATAAAATAACATAATAGGTATTTCCCAAAATTAATAAGTACAATGCTAACTGCGTAATTACTGTATATACGTAATCAATGAATAATAAACAATGTCACATCTGGAACTCTAAACTGAACAGGTCCAGCAAACTCTCTTTCCCTAATCTAACAGGTCAAATACGTGTGGAGACGCCACCACTCCTGTACCCCCTGACATTGCCAACTCACACGATGATTATAATACATATACACATATACAGTTGATAGCATAAAAGTTTATATAAATTTTATTACGTAGCCAGCTATGAGTACGTAACAGTAAGGATGATGCTGGTGGTTGTGAGGAAAAGAAGCTTCCTGGGCTCTGTAGTGAACATGCTGCTGGAGGTATGTGCTGAAGATGCTGCTGGAGGTATGTGCTGAAGATGCTGCTGGAGGTATGTGCTGAAGATGCTGCTGGAGGTATGTGCTGAAGATGCTGCTGGAGGTATGTGCTGAAGATGCTGCTGGAGGTATGTGCTGAAGATGCTGCTGGGATTGTGTGGTGAAGATGTTGCACGTGGTTATGAAGACGCTAAGTAGTTAATATGCTGCTGTTGTTCTGTGGAGTAAATGTTGCATGGGTTATGAAGATGATGCTGGTGGTTGTATGGTTGAGATGCTGTTTAGGCTATGTAGCGAACATGCTGCAGGGGTTATGTTGTGTAGATGCTGTTGGGGGTTATGATGAATATGCTCCTGGGGGATGTGATGAAAATGCTGTTTTGTGGTGAAGATGTTGTTAGGGTTTTGACGTGAAGATGGTACTGGGGTTATGTGGTGAAGATGATGCTAAGGGTTGTGTGGTGAAGATGTTGCTTGAGTTATGTGGTGAAGTTGCTGCATGGGATTGCTTGGTGAAGAAGCTTCACGTGGGTTGTGTGATGAATGCTGCATGTAGTTGTGTGGTGAAGAATCTGCTGGCGGTTGAATGATGAGGATGGTTCTCATGGTAGTGTGGTGAAGTTGCTGCTGGTCGTTGTGTGATGAAGGTGCTATTAGGGGTTGTTTGGTGAAGATGATCGTCGGGTGTGTGTGCTGAAGATGCTGCTCGGGGGTTGTATGGTGAGGATATTACTGGAGGTTGAGTGAAGAATATAATAGTTGTTGTGAAGATGGTGGTGGGGTTCAGTCAAGATTATTTTTTTTTGTCAAAATGATTCTGGGGGTTGTGTCGTGAAGCTGATACTTTGGGTTGTGTTGTGAGGATGCGGTTGTATGTTTTGTAGTGAAGATGATCCTTGGGGTTGAGTGATGTAGATGCTTCTAGAGGTTGTGTGAGGATGTTGTGGAATGTTGTTAAGACGCTGCTTGGGGTTGAAAGAAGATGATATGAGTTGTGATGAAGATTCTGCTTGGGTTGCCTGAAGATGTAGTGGGATGTTGTGAAGAAATGCTGGGGCTTGTATGATAGAGATGCTGCTGGGGATCGAGTTGTGATGTTTGGGTTTCTCGTGGTTGAGAGGAGATGCTGCTGATGGTTGTGAGGTGAAGATGCTGCTGATTGTTGTGTTGTGAAGATGCTGCTGATGATGTGTGGTGAAGCTGATGCTGATGGTTGTGTGGTAAAGATGCTGCTTTTGACTGTGTGGTGAAGATGCTGCTGATAGTTGTGTGGTGAAGATGCTGCTGATGATTGTGTAGTAAACATGCTACTGATGGTGGTGTGGTAATGATACTGCTGATGGTTGTGTGGTGAAGATGCTCCTGATTGTTGTGTTGTGAAGATGCTGCTGATGATTGTGTGGTGAAGATGCTGCTGGGATTGTGTTGTGAAGATGCTGCTGATGATTGTGTTGTGAAGATGCTGCTGATGGTTTTGAGGTCAAGAAGCTGCTGATGGTTGTGTTGTGAAGACGCTGCTGATGGTTGTGGTGAAGATGCTGCTGATGGTTGTGTGGTGAAGATGCTGCTGATGGCTGTGTTGTGAAGATGCTCCTCGGGTTGTGTGGTGAAGATTTTTTCGGGATTGAGTGAAGATGCTAATGTTATTGTTGTAAAGATTCTGCTGGGGGGACGTGTTGCGAAGATGCTGCTGTTATTGTTGTAAAGATGCTGGGGTTGTTTTTCTGAAGATACTGCTGGGGTAGAGTTAAGATGTAATGGTTCGTAATGAAGATTCTGCAAGGCGTTATGTGAAGATCTTGTGGGTTGTTGTGAAGAGGCTGTTGATTTGTAGTGTGGTGTAGATGATCCTGGGGATTGTGTGGTGAAGATGTTGCTGGGTGTAGAGTGAAGATTATATGGAAGTTGTGATGCTGCTGCTGGGGGTTGTGGTGTAGATGCCGGTGGGGGTTGTATGGTGATGATGCTGCTGGGGGTTGTGTGGTGATGATGCTGCTGGGGGTTGTATGGTGAAGATGCCGCTGGGGGTTGTGTGTGAAGATGCTCCTGGGGGTGTATGGTGAAGATGTGCTGGAGGTTGTGTGGTGAAGATGCTGCTGGAGGTTGTATGGTGAAGATGCTGCTGGAGGTTGTATGGTGAAGATGCTGCTGGAGGTTGTATGGTGAAGATGCTGCTGGGGGTTGTGTGGTGAAGATGC
>WNGS01008895.1:0-14202 GCA_020271785.1 Procambarus virginalis
GCAGTCCTTACCGGGACTTCGACCCGTGTTCTTCCCCCCGGAATTATGTCGGGAAACCGTACACACGATACACAAATAGTATAGTCTTCCCTTAACAGTATCCTCTTAAAATTAGAGAATGGGAGACTCCGTGACGTCATCGACGTCGTCGCAGTATTTACATTATTAAACCACTGTTCATACAACAGTTTAATGTCTAAATTGAATAAAAAAGTGTTCAATAAGACTGAATATAATTATTAACACCAAAATATAGCTTGATTCCCTTGTTAACGTAAATTTAACTTAGAAGTAGAACCACAATATTGGAACAAGGGAGGCAGAGCGTCTCTTACAGACGCCACGCTCACACGTAAACAATAACAATAGGAGGCTCGTGCGTGTTGTGTTAATGGCTACAAAGGAGACCTACTCTACCTTAAGAAACTGCCATATCAACACCACTACTACAAATAAGAGTACTCCAGTATCCGTCTTACCAAGTATTTGTTTATTATTCTAGTGCACTGTTTAATATCAAATTTAAGACGGTTACAAATATAAACAACCCCAACACCATGTACGTGTACCCCATTTTTACAGCCCTCACATACCATGTTATACCTGTATTGATATGTTTAGGGAAATATACTAACTCTTTGCATCCCAAACAGGTAAATTGTGACTTGGAGCAGCAAGTAGCTGAGCAGAGAGTTGAACTATAAACATATTGTACCTAGCTGTATGCCAGCCTTGTAGGCCTCCCACAGCCGCCATTACGTGGCAACACCATGAGGCACAGAGCCACACCCACATAGATGCTACATGACACAGCCTTAGCAGGGCCAATACAACAAGTCCAGCTAAGACCCTTTGTTATATTGTAGTAGTAGTATTCATAACTAGTAATAATTATTGAAATAATAGTAGATTAGACCACCATATGTGGTATGATAAAATATTACAATAATTAAACTTAGGTAAACAATTGGTAGTTTAAGAAGGAGCCATTACAAAGTGGTTTAAGCTACAAATTGTCCCTCCAATTTATGTGAGAATAATTTCAGGCAGTTTTAACAAGTACATACAGTCCACTCAATTTCTTACCTACTAAGAAAAATAAGATAAACTTTAATTTATTGAAGTCAATTAAAAGGAGATATACTGCCTGGAGTTTTTACCACAGTATGTATATATTGTATTTGTTTTTGTATTAAATTTCTCATATATGCTAGTTGGTTTTTGCTCTAGTCCTGATGACGCTCCCTGGCTAGTGAGAGAGAGAGAGAGAGAGAGAGAGAGACGGCTGTAACTTGAGTGATAGTGGACTATAACTAAGGGAGATTGAGAGATCATCCCACAGTAAGGAGAGAGCGGGGAGTCACGGTGGCTTGAGAGCGGGTGTGTACACATGAACACTAGGCACTGTGAGCCATACCCCTGAATAAAGGTGATGTTCAACCACTCTCCCAGAATTAGATGCTTACCAGGGTGATCTCTCAAATAATAAATACAAGTCTCTGTGGTGTAGTGGTAAGATACTCGCCTGGCGTTCCGCGAGCGATTTGTCGTGGTTCGTATTTTGGCCGGGGAGGATTTACTGGACGCAAATCCTTAACTGTAGCCTCTGTTTAACTCAACAGTAAAATGAGTACTTGGTTGTAACAACGATTCTTCGTGGGGGTCGTATTCTAGGGACTTGCACGAAATGCTACGCGTACTAGTGGTTGTACAAGAATGTAACAACTCTTGTATATATCTCAAAAAAAAAATTGCAAGCACTCAGGTGTCCATTGCTGTTCGACTGACGGCAGCAGAAGTGTGGCTGTCGTTGTCGGTCATTTTTCTGTCCAGGAGTTGTTGAGGTTCTGTTCGACGGTAAGCTAGTATCAGGTTGGTTCAATTAACCAAGTTTCATTGTAAAAAACCAACTCCCTTCCAATAGTACTCACCTTCCTAGTTGTACTCACCAAGTTGTGCTTGCGGAAGTTGAGCTTTGGCTCTTTGGTCCCGCCTCTCAACCGTCAATCAATTGACGAATAGTTTCCTGAGCCTTCTAGGTTCAATCATATCTACGTTTGAAACTGTGTACGGAGTCAGTCTCCACCACATCACTTCCTAGTGCATTCCATTCATTAACTACTCTGATACTGAAAAAGTTCTTTCTAACGTCTCTGTGGCTCATTTGGATACTCAGTTTCCACCTGTGTCCCCTTGTGCGTGTACCACCAGTGTTAAATAATACATCGTTGTTTCCCCTGTCAGTTCCCCTGAGAATCTTATATGTGGTGATTGTTACGTACCTCTAAGCTACGTAATTAAATACATTAATTTGTACTTCTACATTAATTTGTACTTATATATATGCCTTGTTTTATCTGATTATATGTACATCTAAACATTCCTTACTTGTATGTAAGAGATATGTGTGCCTGATTTATATGTTGAATTAAGCCTAACTTTTCCACCCGTGGGAACGATTCGAGTTTCTTTGTCTGTTCATGGTTGATTTCGTGGGAAAGTGGTTTTATCTATGATCATCAGTTGGAATCACTGATGGGAATTCTGTAATTGTTTGAACATTGAGAGGCAACATTCCGTGAGAAACTTTTAGTCCTGATGTTGGGGGAGCGTTGCCTAATATTTCCTTTTGTTATTTTATTTTAATTACTGCATGTAATAATAATTACATCATTTTTGTTATGCATGTTATTCTAACCATTTACTAAGTTACTTTAAGATTACTCTTGTCACATTATTTTGCTCCATGTAAGTTTAATTAAATAATGTTAGTTTGGCAATTTTCCGCGGGCAGAAGCAATGTTTTTCACTCCCGCAGTTTTTGTAGTCAGTAACTCGTCTGGGGCAGGAGAGCTAACATCTGTGGAAGCTAAGTCTGTTATATATATTTGTTTTGCCATACATAATTTTTATAAGGGAGAAAATACTTCTAATTGTTTTATATACCATTTTGTCCATCTGTGTTTATGATATAATACTACTGATTATATTGTTAAAATATATATATTAATATTTTATATGAATATTTCTTAGTCCTAAGGAATAAATACCTTATTTTTGCTTGTGCCAATCATGTGGTTACACTGGTGACCCGCTCTATATTACAGCAATTCTATGGCCCTAGACAACAAGTTTCTTTAATGCTGTACAGGGTTACGAGCCGTAACGAACGATCTGGTAACATAGTTATGGGGGCCTGTGCCGGGAAATATTTTTCCCACTTAAACTTAACTGTGCTAATCTAACCTTGCCTTCCTAGGTACCAGTGTCTTGTGTGTTTTCTACTATTAACTATTCCATGTGCCATGCAAGCCTTCCTGTGTGTCAAGTAACAACGTTTCACGATTTTGAGGTAAGTCATCCTATAACTTTTGTTTGTGCAGTGAGGCCAAGCGAATTTTCAGTGTGGTGAAAATTTTACAGTGAAGTGAAGTGCAGTGCCAGTGTGTTTATTATTATTGTTGTGAATCAAGTGCCAAGTGTTAATCACGATGGAGGATCAAGTGTTGTCGCTGTTGACTAACCCAAACTTTGAGGGAATTAAAAGCCTAACAAAGTCGGCGTTAGTAAATATGGCCAGTAAGCTAGAATTAACCGCCAGAAATAGCATGACTAAGGCACAAATTCTGAGAGTCATAGTGACACATTTTGTTGAAAACCAAGAATTAGGAGAAGAATGTCTGGAGGAAGTTAGAGAAGAGTCAAGTGATCAAATTGCTTTAAGGCGTCTTGAGTTAGATGCACAAGTAACGTATGCTAAACTTGAGGCTCAAGAAAAGGCTAACGAATGTGCAAGGCAACAAAAATTATTAGAGGCTGAAGCTCAGCAGAGGGAGCTTGAGACTAGGCGTTTAGAACTTGCGGCACAAAACCAGAGTTTTAATGGAGTTGCAACTAGAAGCAACCAAGAAGGAGCAATTAGAGATTCAACAACAAATGGCTGACACTAACTATAGGCTTGAAACACAGCGTATGGCAGCTGGGCATGGAAATTCTAGTAATGTTTCAATTAATAATGATAATAATCCCATAAGGATGAGTAAATATATAGAATTACCCAAGTTTAATGAGGAGGATCCTGAGGTTTTCTTTGCACATTTTAATAAGATTGCCATCAGTATGAACTGGCCAAGGGATCAATGGGTAGCAATTATGCAGTCTCAATTTAAGGGGCGTAGTCAGGAGGTTTTTACATCCCTACCTGACGCTCATAGTTTTGATTATGAATTTGTAAAGAAAAGCATCTTAAATGCTTATCAATTAAATCCAGAGGCACACAGGCAAAAATTTAGAAACCTAAGGAGGGTAAGTGATCAGACAATAGCTGATTTTACTCGTCAAAAGACGAACTATTGCAACAGATGGTTAAAGTCTCTTTCAGTCACAGAGTTTGATGATTTAAAGAATCTTCTTATCATGGAAGAAGTATTGTCTTGTCTCCCAGACAAATTATCTACTTATATGGCAGAACAAAAGAATGTAACAGACATTTATGAGCTGTCAAAGCTCGCTGATGAGCATGAGTTGTTGACTAAGGCCCAGTTTACGGCCACTTCACCTAAGTCTAGTTGTAGAGTAAATTACAATGCTCACAGAACTCCTTATCATTATAAGCCCACTCCTAGTCCGCCAGTTACTCCCGTGAACTCTTCTCTTACTAACCCTAAGATTGTTACTCCACTGCCAGGATCATCTAAGCCTAATAATGCTCATTTTAAACCTGCAGTTGGTTCTACCAGTGTGCCCACTTTCAAGCATTGTACACATTGTAAGAGAAGGGGTCATGTGATTACTTCATGTTTTAGTTTGCATCCTGAACTACGGCCAACTGGTCTTATTATGAGTAAAGGATTGCAACATATTAATTCTTCATGTACTACAGTCAATCCCAATTGGATGGCTGACTTTAAACCATATATTTCCACAGGTACATTATTATGTAATAATGGTAACCATAAGACTGTTCAATTACTCCGTGATACTGGAGCTTCACAGTCTCTTATTGCCCAAAATGTACTTGCTGATGTTGACACCCGAGATCTGGGTGAAGTTGTACTTCTCCAAGGTATTGCTGGTAGAGTACAACCTGTGTCTTTGATGCAAATTAATCTTGATTCTAAATATACTTCAGGATGGTGTAATGTTGGTGTAAGTAAGCAACTGCCCATTCCTGGGGTAGACATTATTGTAGGTAATGATTTTGGCAACCGACAGGTTGCAGGGCCCAAGTGTCCCATAATGTTAACCAATCCCCAGAATGTATTAGCTAAACCCGAGGCAGATGATATTATTTACCCTGCTTGTGTGGTTACTAGATCAATGGGAAAAACAGGTGAGAGTAATTCTGATTCCACTGAGGTTGCTGTTCCCAAGACCAGGACCCCTTCAGGAAAGGAGTGGGAGGTGGATCTTGAGGATTCTTTTATGACTCGACTGGATGATGAGAGTGAGGCAGTAGTAGAAGCCCCGCCGAGCCTAAGTCACAAGGAAAGTGAAGGTGAGGAGGCTGAACTATCTGTACCTTGCCCGCTTGTCTCCAGTGAACCAGTTGTCGAGAGTGAGGCCGAAGTAGCTATGGCTCCATTTTATTCTGATCAATCAGGAAAAGAGATCAAGCTACTAGGTTCTTGCCCGCTCGCTGCTGAGTCTGAGTCATTGCCCTTAAGTGTTGAACAGACTACTGATCCTAGTTTAATTAAGTGTATTTCTGAGGCACCTGATAATGTTGATGCATTGGAGGAAGGGACGGGTTTCTTTTTCCAGGATCGACTTCTGATGAGAAGGTGGAGACCCAAGGGAACTCCCTCTTCAGATGATTGTGAGATTAGAACCCAACTCGTTGTCCCCAATGATTATCGTAGGCAGATCTTGCAAGCTGCACATGATGACCCCATGGGAGGTCACCAAGGTATCTCAAATATGTACCATAAGATATGTAAATATTTTTTCTGGCCTAAGTTAAAGAAAGACGTGGTTAGATATTGTCATAACTGTGTACCTTGTCAACTTGTTGGAAAACCTAATCAATCTGTGCCTAGAGCACCATTGCAACCTATTGTAGTTCCTGATGAACCATTTACTCATGTTGTTATTGATTGTGTAGGTCCTTTACCTAAGACTAAGTCGGGTAACATGTTTTTATTCACTCTCATGTGTATGACTACTAGATTTCCAGAAGCTTATGCTCTAAGGAATACCCAAGCTCATAATCTCATCAAGTGTCTTGAACGCTTTTTCTCTTTGTTTGGGATGCCTAGGGTTATTCAGAGTGATAATGGGGGGAACTTTTGTTCTAAAGTTTTCAGAACTTTTTGCGAGTCCCGAGGGATTCAGCACAAATTGTCTAGTCCATATCATCCACAAAGCCAAGGTGGGCTTGAACGTTTCCACCAGACTTTAAAACAAATGTTGAGGACAACCGGAGAGACTTATCCACGTAATTGGGATGAGAATCTCCCCTTCGTGTTGTTTGCTGCGAGAGAAGGGTTACAAGAGTCTTTGGGATGTTCACCTTTTGAACTCGTGTTTGGTCACCAAGTGAGAGGTCCTCTTAAGATGCTCCACGAAAAGTTGTTGGGAGATGTCTCTGTTCATCAGAGTGATTTGTACTTGAGTAAGGTCAAGGACAAGTTGTGTCGGGCTCGTGAGTTGGCGAAAGAACATCTGGGAAGAACTCAACAAGCCATGAAATTACGATATGACAAGAAGTTCAAGGCTCAACTCAGGTCGTTTGCTGTCGGAGATTTGGTGTTGGTGTTGAAACCTCGTTTGGGGACTTCCATGTCCCATAAGTTTGCAGGACCCTACCAAGTGGTAGAGAAGGTGGGAGACCTAACATATAAAATAAGTAACCCTAATCTTTCAGAACCCCAAATGACTGTGCACATTAACAGATTAAAAGCTTATGTTGGACCAGGTGTAGTAACTTGTTTTAGTCGGGAAGAGTATACACCTGAGGATCATTGCAGTGAGGGAAATGATGTTAATATTCAACTTCTCAGTTCCAGTTCCAATGGCAGGGAGATGCTATGTCATTTACAGGAGGAGCAACGTGATGAGTTCCAGGTTCTGCTGGACAACCATACATCTCTGTTTGGGGAGGTTCCCACTCAGACCCACCTCATCACCCACGACATTCAGCTCCTGGACAACACACCCATTCGACAACATCCGTACCGAGTGAATCCCGAAAAGAGGAAGATTCTACAAGCAGAAGTGGACTATCTGCTCCAGCATAATTTCATTCGGCCAAGTCAAAGTACTTGGAGCTCTCCGTGTTTATTAGTGCCAAAACCAGGAGGAACCTGGAGATTGTGTGTTGATTATCGGAAATTGAACAAACACACTACTGTGGACGTTTTTCCCTTACCTCTGTTAGAGGAATGTATTGAATCAATTGGACATGCTCAATATGTAAGTAAGCTGGACTTGTCCAAGGGCTATTACCAGATTCCATTGACTGATTACGCGAGGGAGGTTACTGCTTTTGTGACACCTGATGAGTAGTGAAATATGTGACTAGAACCGTCGCGCCATCTGCCAGATGGACCCATATGTGACTTGAACCGTGCGCGCCATCTGTCAGATGGACCCCCCTGTGACTAGAACCGTGCGCGCCATCTGGCCAGGTGAACCCCCGGGGACTAGAGCACCGCGCGGAGATTTTCCCGGAAGTTGTGGCGTGTCGGACGCGTGTAAGCATCAGGTGTTTGGGTATGTGGTCAGGGAAGATTGTGGTCATGTTGTTTGGGGAGTATGTAGGGCTATGTGGTATGTGCTAAAGTAAGAGGTATGTGGATATGTTGTTAAGAGTAAATGAATATGTATGTTTGTTTTCCGTAGACTTAAGCATGTGTGTAGATAATAGTTTATGATTAAAGACTATGTATTGCTATGCGTCTAGAGTAAGAGATGAGTGTTCTAGAGGACCCAACATATGTTGTTGGGGTAGGGGAGGGCCATGGGTGAGGGAGGGAGGGGATAGGGAGTCTGAGTGAGAGTGAGGGGACCTCCCCCCTATGGTGTGAGTGTTTAGAGCCATTTTGTGGTTTGTCAGCTTCCGTTGGGTAGGGGATGGAAGCTATGTGCTTGGTATGCGGACATGTGGAGGGAGGGGGGACCCCCCAATACCTGAGAGGGGGCAGGGAGTTAAGTTGAGAGAAGGAGGGGAAAGTGAGGAGACAGGTGGAGCCATTATTTTGACTTTTTCCCGCTCAACGCAGCTGTTGGTGATCTAGGACGTCCATTAGTTGGGCCATACACGGGCAGGAAGTGCCTACTGTCCACCTTTCAGTGGTTAACTGAAGAGTATTTCCAAGTAGCGGTGTGATCATATCTTCCTCTCCCTCCCCCTCCTCTCCCTCCCCTCCCTTACTTTCTAGAGTGGTATGGACCAGGTCCACATATTCTTTTATTATACACTTAAGCGATTTACAGCGATAATAATAAGACTTCTTGGTTGTTTAGCTAGCAGACAGATGGGGAAAGGCTTTCATTCAGTCCATCGAAGCTTCTGGTCATCCTAGCCAATCATCCAATCTGTAGACAGGTAGATTGGGAGGGTAGGAGAGAAAGAAAGAGGCAGGTGGACAGACAGACAGACAGACAGACAGACAGACAGACAGACCGGAGGGTAGGAGGAGAAGGGAGTGGCCGCAGGAAGTCAACCATTAACCTTAAGCGCTTTTCGATGTCTTAGAGCGGACTGAGAGATGCTCTCCCCCAACAGGCCATCACCTGTCAACCATCAATCAATCAGTTCTCATTTGACCGGGTCGTCTACCACCCCTCACACACAAACGCGCCGTTAGTTCACTGTGAGCCTTCATCCGCTACACACGCACCATAGAGCCCCGCATCATGGAAAGACAAACCTTAACAGCTTGCATGAAATGTGGTGTGTATATATTCCATCACCAAACCAAGTATGTCGTCTTCAGTGCACAATGTGCGATAAACCGCCCCTTGGTCATTACGACATCAAATGCAAGCACTGTCAACAGATTTTCTGTGATAACCGTGAGTGTTATTCTTATTACACAGTTCATTTATTGCATCCACAGGTGAAATATTGCGTGTGTAAACTATTATCTCTTATTGTGTGAGAATAATTACTCATTCGGGGCTATTACATTCCACACAGTTAAATATGTTCTTTTTCAATTTCAGTTTACAAAACCGTGAAGTGTCCTTACTGCTCACCTGCACCTCGAGGAGGTCCTCGTCGGAATGAAACTTCTCATAAACGTAAGGATCATATAAACTTCTCCTACCTGTATTACATTTTCATCATCATAATCCACTTGCAAGCTTAGACTCATGCATAATAAAAACATATTTTCCTCATTCACCCATGTTGAATATCATTTTTTCCATTTCAGGTTATAATCCGTACCTCAATCGACGGAGGAACAGACAGACGTCATCGAGTCGGTATCCCACCCGTCCCACACTGAGCTAAGGAGAGCTGATGTCACTCCGGACATCCCCACTCCCTTCAACAAGGTCACTCTCGCCATCAGATGGAGGCTACGAGACATTATCACGCCCAGTTAACACCCCGCTCAACCCATTCACCAGGACATAAGTAAGTTATTGCTGTCTTATTTCAGTCTATTTCCTAATCACATGAATTCCCACTAGTCTGCCCCCTCACCTCAATATGTGTGTATGTGTGTGTGTGTGTGTGTGTGTGTTGTGTGTGTGTGTGTGTTNCCATTGTTGGACCATTCACTCAGTCTATCTAGGTCATCTTGTAGCCTCCTACTATCATCCTATGTTTCAATCCTCCTCATAATTTTTGCATCGTCGGCAAACATTGAGAGGAACGAATCTATACCCTCTGGGAGATCATTTACTTATACCAGAAACAGTATAGGTCCAAGGACTGACCCCTGCGGGACTCCACTTGTAACGTCTCGCCAATCTGAGACCTCACCCCTCACACAAACTCGTTGTCTCCTGTTGCTTAGGTACTCCTCTATCCACCGGAGTACCTTCCCTTTCACTCCAGCCTGCATCTCCAACTTTCGCACTAGCCTCTTGTGTGGCACTGTATCAAAGGCTTTCTTACAATCCAAAAATATGCAGTCTGCCCACCCTTCTCTTTCTTGCCTTATTTTTGTTGCCTGGTCGTAGAATTCAAGTAACCCTGTGAGGCAGGACCTGCCATCACTGAACCCATGTTGATGCTGTGTTACAAAGTTCCTTCGCTCCAGATGCTCCAATAATTTTTTTTCGCACAATCTTCTCCGTCAACTTGCATGGTATGCAGGTTAGGGACACTGGCCTGTAGTTCAGTGCCACCTGTCTATCCCCTTTCTTGTATATCGGGACTACGTTAGCTGCTTTCCAAATATCTGGCAGTTCCTCTGTTGCCAGTGATTTGTTATACACTATGGAGAGTGGTAGGCACAGTTCTCTTGCTCCTTCCTTTAGGACCCATGGGGAGATTCCATCTGGGTCTATAGCCTTTGTCACATCCAACTCTAGTAAACACTTCCTTACTTCCCCGTTGGTAATCTCAAAGTCTTCCAGTGGTTCCTGGTTAGCTATTGCCTCTCTTACCTCTGGAATTTCTCCTTGCTCTAAGGTGAAGACCTCTTGGAATTTCTCCTTGCTCTAAGGTGAAGACCTCCTGGAATTTCTTATTCAACTCCTCACACACTTCCTTGTCATTTGTAGTGAATCCTTCCGCCCCTATCCTCAATTTCATAACCAGTTCCTTTACTGTTGTTTTTCTCCTGATGTGGCTCTGCAACAATTTAAGCTGAGTCTTTGCCTTGCTTGCGATGTCATTTTCGTATTGTCTTTCTGCCTCTCTTCTCATCCTGACATATTCATTCCTGGCATTCTGGTATCTTTCTCTTCTCTCCAGTGTCCTTTTATTCCTATAGTTTCTCCATGCCCTTTTACTTTGCTGCTTAGCTAGCCTACATCTCTGATTAAACCATGGATTTCTCATTTTCATTTCTCTGTTTTCCTTTTGGACTGGGACAAACTTGTTTGCTGCGTCCTTGCACTTCTGCGTGATGTAATCCATCATATCTTGGGCCGTCTTTCCCCTGAGCTCTGTTTCCCATGCTATATCTGACAGGAATTTTCTTATCCCCTCATAGTTTCCCTTTCGATATGCTAACCTTTTGGTTTCGGTATCCCTCCTCAAGTTCAATAACCCTTCTTCAACCAAGTACTCAAACACCAGTACACTGTCTCAGTGTACACTGTGAAGTCTCAGATTGGCGAGACGTTACAAGTGGAGTCCCGCAGGGGTCAGTCCTTGGACCTATACTGTTTCTGGTATATGTAAATGATCTCCCAGAGGGTATAGATTCGTTCCTCTCAATGTTTGCCGACGATGCAAAAATTATGAGGAGGATTGAAACAGAGGATGATAGTAGGAGGCTACAAGATGACCTAGATAGACTGAGTGAATGGTCCAACAAATGGCTGTTGAAGTTCAACCCAAGTAAATGCAAAGTAATGAAACTAGGCAGTGGATACAGGAGGCCAGACACAGGATACAGAATAGGGGATGAAGTACTTAATGAAACAGACAGAGAGAAAGATCTAGGAGTTGATATCACACCAAACCTGTCTCCTGAAGCCCACATAAAGAGAATAACGTCTGCGGCATATGCGAGGCTGGCTAACATCAGAACGGCGTTCAGGAACCTGTGTAAGGAATCATTCAGAATCTTGTACACCACATATGTAAGACCAATCCTGGAGTACGCGGCCCCAGCATGGAGCCCGTACCTTGTCAAGCACAAGACGAAGCTGGAAAAAGTACAAAGGTATGCTACTAGACTAGTCCCAGAACTAAGAGGCATGAGTTATGAGGAAAGGCTGCGGGAAATGCAACTTACGACACTGGAAGACAGAAGAGTAAGGGGGGACATGATCACAACCTACAAAATCCTCAGAGGAATTGACCGGGTAAACAAGGATGAACTATTCAACACTGGAGGGGCGCGAACAAGGGGACACAGGTGGAAGCTGAGTACCCAAATGAGCCACAGAGACATTAGAAAGAACTTTTTCAGTGTCAGAGTAGTTAGTAAATGGAATGCACTAGGCAGTGATGTGGTGGAGGCTGACTCCATCCACAGTTTCAAGTGTAGATATGATAGAGCCCAGTAGGCTCAGGAAACTGTACACCAGTTGATTGACAGTTGAGAGGCGGGACAAAAGAGCCAAAGCTCAACCCCCGCAAGCACAATTAGGTGAGTACAATTAGGTGAGTACTGTGGTCGCTCATTCCTACTGGGTCCTCAAAACCGATTTCTCTTACGTCGGAGTCGTTCAGAGTGAAGACTAGGTCGAGTCTCGCTGGTTCGTCATTGCCTCTCATCCTTGTGGGTTCTCCAACATGCTGGATTAAAAAGTTTCTTGTCACCACCTCCAATAGTTTGGCTCTCCACATACCCTCGCCTACATACGGTTCCTTGTTCTCCCAGTCAATCCTTCCGTGATTGAAGTCGCCCATGATGAGCAGGTGGGATCTATTTCTACAGGCAGCAGAGGCTGCCCTCTCATTTATAGTGTTAACTGCCATGTTGTTGTTTTCATACTCTTGACCGGGTCTTCTGTCATTTGGTGGAGGGTTGTATAATACTGGTACTACTATTCTTGGTCCTCCCATTGTCATGGTGCCTGCTATGTAGTCTCTGAACTCCTCACAGCCCGGGATGGCCATCTCCTAAAAACTCCATTCCTTTCTCATGAGTAGGGCCACTCTGCCTCCTCCCCTACCTTCCCTCTCTTTCCTTACTACTGTGTACTCCTGGGGAAACACAGCATTCGTTATGATTCCAGAGAGTTTTGTTTCAGTGAGTCCGATTACATCTGGGTTCACTTCTTGTGCTCTTTCCCTTAGTTCAATTGTCTTGCTTGTGATCCCATCTATGTTCGAGTACATCACCCTGAAACTGACTCTCTTCTGCTTCTCCTCTGGGGGGGGGGGACCTTTGGGATCTGGGGTGAGTGGGAGCTGGGGGACCTGGCACGGGGAGACTGGTGGAGGAGGGACGGCTTGGGGAGGTGGGGGAGAGAGGGGGTGGTGGGGGAGAGGGAGAGGGTAAGGGGGTGGGTAAGAGGGGGAGGGTAGGGGGGGAGAGTGAGAGGGTGAGGGTTGGGGGGAGAGTGAGAGGGGAGGGTTGGGGGTGAAAGAGGGAGGTTGGGGAGCATGGGGAGGAGAGGCTTTGGGGATAGGGGAGATGGGGAGGCTTTGGGGGCGGAGAAGAGGGTGGAGGGCTTGGGGGGCGTGGGGAAAAGGAGGGCTGAGGTGGGTGAGGAAGAGGGGAGGGTTTAGGGGAGTGTGGGGGTGAGGGAAGACTTAGGTGAGGTGGGGGAGAGTGGGGGGGGCTTAGGGGGCGGGGGAGAAGGGAGGGCTTGGGGGTGGGAGAGACGGGAAGGCATGTGGGAGAAGGGAGGGCTTGGGGGATGGGGGAGAAGGGAGGTCCTGGGGAGAAGGGTGAGTGGGGGGAGGGGGGTGAGTGGGGGTAGAGTACCCTAGGTGGGTACTTAGTGGGGGGCTGACAGGGGATGGGTCAGGTTGGTGTCTGTTGGGTAGGATGTAGGGGGTGCCCCAATCCCTGTGGCTGTTGCACTGTTTGAGGAGGGTTCTCCTCTTCCCTCTGGGATTATAGGGTTCCGGGTTGTGGTACTCTGAATCCTTTCTCTCTCCCTGCGCTCCTTCCTCTGGTCTGCTGCCTGTATTCTTTCTTCCCTTGTCATATCCCTCTGCAGGAATGCTTTTTTGAACTTCGGAACATTTGTTAGACCGCTCTTCCTTGCTAACAGTTCCTCTTTCATGATTTCGCTCATAAATACCACCTTTATCATTCGGTCCCTGTCCTTGTTGACCTTTCCAAGCCTGAAAACCTTTTCAACATTTTGGTCAGTTCCCTCCATCCTTACCTCTTTAAGGATCTCGGTAATTGCGTTTTTGTCCTTGTCTCTCCGCTCCTGTGGGCTGGTCCCTGTTTGCTCTTTAATGCCTGCTACTACTACTGCTCTTTTTTCTCTCAATCAGCTGGCTAGTACATCTAGCTGCTTCCTGAGAGGAAGCTACTTCCATGGCAACTTCCTTAACTGCAGACCTAGCTTCAGGGCTCTTTTAAGCATTTCAGCAAATGAGAGCTGGCTGTGGTGGTCCCCTCCACAGTAGCAGTCCCCTCTCCCTGAGGTACGGTTTGTGTC
>WNGS01008895.1:17732-40714 GCA_020271785.1 Procambarus virginalis
GTCCTTTACTTGTATACCATGCAAGGTAATGGAGAAGACCTTGAGAAAAAAACCTAGTAACACATCTGGAGAGAAGGGACTTAGTGACAAATCGCCAACATGGGTTCAGGAAGATAAATCATGCCTGACTGGCTTAATAGAATTCTACAACCAGGTGACATAGAATAAGCAAGAAAGAGAAGGCTGGGCAGACTGCATTTTCTTGGATTGTCGGAGAGCCTTTGACACAGTACCGAGGGGAGGGAGGGTTGAGTGAGCATTTGAGTGGGGGCAGGTAGGGTGAGGGCTAGGGAGGGATTCTATGCACAGCAGGGTGGTGGTGTTGCCCTCCCCTCTGGTGTTGCTGGGATACTGGTTGTGGGTTCCCCTCTTGCCTCTGGGAATGTTTTGTTTGGGGCTGTGATTTACTGGTTTACTCCTCTCTCCCTGCACTTCTTCCTTGCTTCTGTCGCCATGGCTCTCTCTCCTCCTTCGTCCTGTTCCTCTGGAGAAATACTTTTTTGTATTCCTCCAGAGGAATTCTTCCAGAGGAATTTTGTATTGCACACATTGTATTGTGTGTGTGTGTGTACTTACCTAGTTGTACTCACGTAGTTGTGTTTGCGGGGGTTGAGCTCTGGCTCTTTCGTCCCGCCTCTCAACCTTCAATCAACAGGTGTACAGACTCCTGAGCCTATTGGGCTCTATCATATCTACACTTGAAACTGTGTTTGGAGTCAGCCTCCACCACATTACTTCCTAATGCATTCCATTTGTCAACCACTCTGACACTAAAAAATTCTTTCTAATATCTCTGTGGCTCATTTGGGCACTCAGTTTCCACCTGTGTCTCCTAGTGCGTGTGCCCCTTGTGTTAAATAGCCTGTCTTTATCAACCCTGTCGATTCCCTTGAGAATCTTGAATGTGGTGATCATGTCCCCCCTAACTCTTCTGTCATCCAACGAAGTGAGGTTTAATTCCCGTAGTCTCTCCTCGTAGTTCATACCTCTCAGCTCGGGTACTAGTCTGGTGGCAAACCTTTGAACCTTTTCCAGTTTAGTCTTTTGCTTGACTAGATATGAACTCCACGCTGGAACCGCATACTCCAGGATTGGTCTGACATATGTGGTATATAATGTTCTGAAAGATTCCTTACACAAGTTTCTAAAGGCCATTCGTATGTTAGCCAACCTGGCATATGCTGCTGATGTAATCCTCTTGATATGAGCTTCAGGGAACAGGTCTGGCGTGATATCAACCCCCAGGACTTTCTCTCTCTCTGACTCTTGAAGTATTTCATCTCCCAAATGATACCTTGTATCTGGTCTCCTGCTTCCTACCCCTATATTCATTACATTACATTTGCTTGGGTTAAACTCTAACAGCCATTTTTTCGACCATTCCTGCAGCTTGTCCAGGTCTTCTTGAAGCCTCAAGCTGTCCTCCTCTGTCTTAATCCTTCTCATAATTTTGGCGTCGTCAGCAAACATTGAGAGGAATGAGTCTATACCCTCTGGGAGATCATTTACGTATATCAGAAACAGGATAGGTCCAAGCACAGAGCCCTGTGGGACTCCACTGGTGACTTCACGCCATTCTGAGGTCTCACCCCTCACTGTAACTCTCTGCTTCCTATTGCTTAGGTACTCCCTTATCCACTGGAGAGCCCTACCAGTTACTCCTGCCTGTTTCTCCAGCTTATGCATCAACCTTTTATGAGGTACTGTTTCAAAGGCTTTCCGACAATCCAAAAAAATGCAGTCCGCCCAACCTTCTCTTTCTTGCTTAATCTTTGTCACCTGATCGTAGAATTCTATCAAGCCTGTAAAACAAGATTTACCCTCCCTGAACCCATGTTGATGGGTTGTCACCAAGTCTCTTCTCTCCAGATGTGTTACTAGGTTTTTCTCACAATCTTCTCCATCACCTTGCATGGTATACAAGTTAAGGACACTGGCCTTTAGTTCAGTGCCTCTTGTCTGTCACCCTTTTTGTATATTGGTACTACATTAGCAGTCTTCCATATTTCTGGTAGGTCTCTCGTTTCCAGTGACCTACTATACACTATGGAGAGTGGCGAGCAAAGTGCTGCTGCACACTCTTTCAATACCCATGGTGAGATTCCGTCTGGCCCAACAGCTTTTCTCACATCCAGCTCTAATAGGTGCTTCTTGACCTCATCTCTTGTAATTTCGAACCTATCCAAGGTCATCTGGTTTGCTGCCACCTCTCCCAGCGCCGTGACATCTCCCTGTTCTATTGTAAAGACCTCCTGGAACCTTCTGTTGAGTTCTTCACACACCTCTTTGTCATTCTCTGTGTACCTGTCCTCGCCCACCCTAAGTTTCATCACCTGTTCCTTCACTGTTGTCTTCCTCCTGATGTGACTGTGTAGTAGCTTTGGTTCGGTCTTGGCTTTATTAGCTATATCATTTTCATACCTTTTCTCAGCTGGTCTTCTCACACTAACATACTCGTTCCTGGTTCTCTGGTATCTCTCTCTACTTTCTGGTGTTCTGTTATTACGGAAGTTCCTCCATGCCCTTTTGTTCATCTCCTTTGCTTTCATACATTCCCTATTAAACCACGGATTCTTCCTTTGCTTCTCTGCTTTTTCCTGTCTGGCTGGGACAAACCTGCTTACAGCCTCCTGACTTTTTGGGTGACATAGTCCATCATGTCTTGTACGGACTTGGTTCCGAGTTCTGTGTCCCAATGTATATCCCATAGGAATTTTTTCATCTCCTCATAGTTTCCCTTTCGGTACGCCAGCCCTTTCGCTCCCAGTTCTTTTTTGGGGGTGATAATTCCTAGCTCAACCAGGTACTCAAAGCTCAATACACTATGATCACTCATTCCCAATGGGACTTCCAACTTAACTTCCCTTATATCCGACTCATTTAGGGTAAATATCAGATCAAGCAAGGCTGGTTCATCCCCTCCTCTCATTCTCGTCGGTCCCTTGACGTGTTGACTTAGAAAGTTTCTTGTTGCCACATCCAGCAACTTAGCTCTCCATGTGTCTGAGCCTCCATGTGGGTCTCTGTTCCTCCAATCTATCTTCCCATGGTTGAAGTCTCCCATGATTAGTAGTCTGGATCCGTTCCTGCTAGCCACAGAAGCTGCTCTCTCTCTATTATATTGATGGTGGCCAAGTTGTTTCTATCATATTCCTGTCTGGGTCTTCTGTCATTCGGTGGGGGGTTATATATGACTACTACTATAATTTTCTGTCCTCCAGTTGCTATGGTGCCTGATATGTAGTAACTGAAACCTTCACAGTTCTGAATTACCATCTCTTCGAAACTCCAACCTTCTCTTAGTAGCAAAGCTACACCACCTCCTCCTCTCCCTTCTCTCTCTTTCCTCACTACATAGTAGCCCTGTGGAAACACTGCGTTTGTTATGATTTTCGTTAGCTTTGTTTCTGTGAGTGCTATTATGTCTGGGTTTTCTTCTAGTGCCCAATCTCCGAGTTCACTTGTTTTATTTGTAAATCCCATCTATGTTAGTGTACATCGCCTTGAAGCTCACTTTCTTCTGTTCATTTTCATGTCCCTTTCTTGGCGAGCATTCTGCTGGTGTGGGAAGCTGTTCTGTGTGTGAGAAGATCTGTGAGGTGGTTTGCAGGGTCTCCGAGGATTTTGGGGTGGTGGGGTGAGGGTTTAAGGGAAGGGGGGACTGGTAGAATGTGGGTTAAAGAGATAGGGGGGCATGGAGGATACGGGGAGAGGGGGGAGGAGGGATAGGGAGGGTATGGGATGAAGGGGGAGGGGGGACAGGGGGGGCAAGGTGGGAGGGGGAACATGATGGGAATGGGGAAGGGGTGTCAGGGTCAGAATGGGGTAGGGGGGGGGGGGGGGCAGGTAGGGTGAGGGGAAGGGAGGGTTTCTATGCAGCGGGGCGTGGTGGTGTTGCCTTCCCCTCTGGTGTTACTGGGATGCTGGTTTTGGGTTCCCCTCTTGTTTCTGGGACTGTTGTGTTGGGGGCTGTGATTTCCTGGTTTGCTCCTCTCTCCCTGTGCTTCCTCCTTGCCTCTACTGCCCTGACTCTCTCCTCCTTCGTCCTGTCCCTCTGCAGGAATACTTTTTTGTATCCCTCCACATGCTGCAAACGACTCTTTCTTTCGAGAATATCCTCCTTTGTGGTTTCGTTGGTGAACACCACCTTTACAAGTCGGTTTCTGTCCTTGTTGTACCAGCCCAACCTGAAAACCTTCTCAATGTTTTGTACAGCCCCTTCCATCTGTAATCCCTTCAGTAGCCCATGTACTGCCTCTCTATCCTTGCTATTCCATTCTTGCCTGTTGGATCCTTCCTGTTCTTTGATTCCTACAATTACCACTGATCTTTTTCTCTCTAGCAGTTGAGTGGTGCACCTTGCTGCTTCCTGTGACGTAGCTGCCTGCATCGCTACCTCCCTCGCTGTGTCCATTGCTTCTGAGCTCTTTTTCAGTCGTTCCGCAAATGTTTCAGGTACAGAGGCATTTCCTTCCAATGTAGCATTCCCACCTTCCCTTTGGATGATAATCTGATGTTCGGTCTTTTTATTTTTCTCTGTGAGGGATTTGATCTCCTCCCTTGCTGATGTCAGCTCACTTTGCAGATTGTTAATTGTAATCCTCATTTCATGCATCTCCTTCCTGAATTCCTCCAGAACTTGGGTTAACATCTCCCTCGTGTGGTCACTCTGGCTGCTTCCTGTGTTCCTGTTTGCGTCCACCTGCCATTTTGTCCCTTGCCAAGAGAGAGAGCAAGAGAGAGAGAGAGCAGAGAGAGAGAAAGAGCAAGAGAGAGAGAGAGCAAGAGAGAGAGAGAGAGAACAAGAGAGAGAGAGCAAGAGAGAGCGAACAAAAGAGAGAGAGAGAGAGGGGGGAGGTTTGAAGAGGAGGTGAGGTGTTGCAGCTTACGGCAGGTAAGAGAGGGGGGGGGGTGGATTATTAGAGGTTTTAATCCCTTTCCAGGAAAGGTGCTAATCCCTTCTAGCCTGCGTGTGTGTGTGTGTGTGTGCGTGCATACGTACGTGGGCGTTCGTGCGTGCATGTGTGTGCATGCGTGTGTGTGTGTGCATGTGCGTGCATACGTGCACATGCGTGCTTGTGTGCGCGTGAGTGCGTGTGTCACGAGGTCCCGTAAGCGTTAACTTCTACTCAAATGAGCCACTTAATAAGATTTTAAATATATATATGCTATCCTGAACAAGAATTTGATAATATTTTACCTCACACTGTACACCTGATTAATTGACCAGAGAGGGGGTACATACCAGTCTCCTTTCCGCTCACACAACTAGATGAGTAATGATGTTGTATGGTTGATGATGATGCTCTGTCGTCGCCTTCCACTAGGTGATTCACTAAGTTCTTCTTCTTCTATCTACACAAATCTCTGGAGTCAGTCACTGTATCATTGTGTTGCGGTTCACTAATTTACTGTACCACTGATCACAATCACCACCCATCAAACACAATCACCAGTTCCCCGGCGGGTCGACCCAGCTGCCCGTCAGGTCAGGTCGCTCTACGCGGTCCTCCACACTATGCACCAGTGATCCACTAGCTCCTCTTTGATTTCTTCGCACTATCGCTAACGATATGACTATGCTATGTAGCACCCTGCTAGCCACACACTGCGAGAGGCCAAATACTATGATTTAGCCTCTATACTCCTTCAATGTCCCGAGAAATTTACGAATATCCGCAGACCTCACTAATCGCGTGTATCTCCTACTGTCGTCGACCTCTGTGTGTGTGTGTGTGTGGGTGTGTATACTCACCAAGTTGTACTCACCTAGTTGTGCTTTCAGGAGTTGAGCTCTGGCTCTTTGGTCCCGCCTCTGAACCATTAATCAACTATGTACAGATTCCTGAGCCTACTGGGCTCTATCATATCTACATTTGAATCTGTGTATGGAGTCAGCCTCCACCACATCACTGCCTAAATGTGTGTATTCACCTAGTTGTATTTGCAGGGGTTGAGCTCTACTCTTTCGGCCCGCCTCTCAACTGTCATTCTACCGTTACTAACTACAATTCCCCCCCACCCCCACCCACACACACACACAGGAAGCAGCCCGTGACAGCTGACTAACTCCCAAGTACCTATTTACTGCTAAGTAACAGGGGCAACAGGGTGAAAGAAACTTTGCCCCATTGTTTTCCCACAGGCTGCCGGGATTAAACTCTGGTCCCAACGTTCACAAGTCAGGAGCGCTCTCCACTGAGCCAGCCAGCCCCCCTGGCTGGCTTTGTAGTCGCTGTAGTAACAAAGGTGTGTACTCACCTATTTGTGCTTGCAGGATCGAGCTTTGACTCTTGGATCCCGCCTTTCCAGTCATCAGTTGTTTACAGCAATGACTCCTGTCCCATTTCCCTATCAAACCTAATTTTAAAATTATGAATAGAGTTTGCTTCCACAACCTCTTCCCCAAGTGCATTCCATTTTTCCACTACTCTCACGCTAAAAGAAAACTTCCTAACATCTCTGTGACTCATCTGAGTTTCCAGTTTCCACCCATGTCCCCTCGTTCTGTTATTATTACGTGTGAACATTTCGTCTATTTCCACTTTGTCAATTCCCCTGAGTATTTTATACATTCCTATCATATCTCCCCTCTCCCTTCTTTTCTCTAGTGTCGTAAGGTTCAGTTCCCTCAGACGTTCTTCATATCCCATCCCTCGTAACTCTGGGACAATCCTCGTCGCAAACCTCTGAATCTTCTCTAGTTTCCTTATGTGTTTCTTCAGGTGGGGGCTCCATGATGGCACGGCATACTCTAAAACTGGTCTCATGTAGGCAGTGTAAAGCACTCTAAAAGCCTCCTTACTTTGGTTTCTGAATGAAGTTTTAATTTTCGCCAGTGTAGAGTACGCTGCTGTCGTTATCCTATTTATATGTGCCTCAGGAGTTAGATTAGGTGTCACATCCACTCCCATGTCTCTTTCTCGAATCGTTACAGGTAGGAAGTTCTCCTTCATTGTGTACTGTCCTTTTGGTCGTCTATCACCTGATCCCATTTCCATAATTTTACATTTACTGGTGTTGAACTCCAGTAGCCATTTCCCTGACCATCTCTGCAACCTGTTTAGGTCCTCTTGGAGGATCCTACAATCCTAATCTGTCACAACTCTTCTCATTAATTTTGCGACATCCGCAAACATTGACATGTATGATTCCACTCCTGTAAACATATCATTTGCACCGATCCTTGAGGTACTCCACTCGGTACTGTTCGCCAGTCCGACTTCTCGCCTCTTACCATTACCCTCTGGCTCCTTCCTGTTAGGTAGTTCCTCACCCATGCTAGGGCCTTTCCGCTTACTCCTGCCTGCCTCTCAAGTTTGTAAAGCAGTCTCATGTGTGTACTCACCTAATTGTACTCACCTAATTGTGTTTGCGGGGGTTGAGCTTTGGCTCTTTGGTCCCGCCTCTCAACTGTCAATCAACTGGTGTACAGATTCCTGAGCCTACTGGGCTCTATCATATCTACATTTGAAACTGTGTATGGAGTCAGCCTCCACCACATCACTTCCTAGTGCATTCCATTTACTAACTACTCTGACACTGAAAAAGCTCTTTCTAATGTCTCTGTGGCTCATTTGGGTACTCAGCTTCCACCTGTGTCCCCTTGTTCGTGTCCCTCCAGTGTTGAATAGTTCATCCTTGTTTACCCGGTCGATTCCCCTGAGGATTTTGTAGGTTGTGATCATGTCCCCCCTTACTCTTCTGTCTTCCAGTGTCGTAAGTGGCATTTCCCGCAGCCTTTCCTCATAACTCATGCCTCTTAGTTCTGGGACTAGTCTAGTAGCATACCTTTGGACTTTTTCCAGCTTCGTCTTGTGCTTGACAAGGTACGGGCTCCATGCTCGGGCCACATACTCCAGGATTGGTCTTACATATGTGATGTACAAGATTCTGAATGATTCCTTACACAGGTTCCTGAACGCCGTTCTGATGTTAGCCAGCCTCGCATATGCCGCAGACGTTATTCTCTTTATGTGGGCTTCAGGAGACAGGTTTGGTGTGATACCAACTCCCAGATCTTTCTCTCTGTCTGTTTCATTAAGTACTTCATCACCTATTCTGTATCCTGTGTCTGGCCTCCTGTTTCCACTGCCTAGTTTCATTACTTTGCATTTACTTGGGTTGAACTTCAACAGCCATTTGTTGGACCATTCACTCAGTCTATCTAGGTCATCTTGTAGCCTCCTACTATCATCCTATGTTTCAATCCTCCTCATAATTTTTGCATCGTCGGCAAACATTGAGAGGAACGAATCTATACCCTCTGGGAGATCATTTACTTATACCAGAAACAGTATAGGTCCAAGGACTGACCCCTGCGGGACTCCACTTGTAACGTCTCGCCAATCTGAGACCTCACCCCTCACACAGACTCGTTGTCTCCTGTTGCTTAGGTACTCCTCTATCCACCGGAGTACCTTCCCTTTCACTCCAGCCTGCATCTCCAACTTTCGCACTAGCCTCTTGTGTGGCACTGTATCAAAGGCTTTCTTACAATCCAAAAATATGCAGTCTGCCCACCCTTCTCTTTCTTGCCTTATTTTTGTTGCCTGGTCGTAGAATTCAAGTAACCCTGTGAGGCAGGACCTGCCATCCCTGAACCCATGTTGATGCTGTGTTACAAAGTTCCTTCGCTCCAGATGCTCCACTATTTTTTTTCGCACAATCTTCTCCATCAGCTTGCATGGTATGCAGGTTAGGGACACTGGCCTGTAGTTCAGTGCCACCTGTCTATCCCCTTTCTTGTATATCGGGACTACGTTAGCTGCTTTCCAAATATCTGGCAGTTCCTCTGTTGCCAGTGATTTGTTATACACTATGGAGAGTGGTAGGCACAGTTCTCTTGCTCCTTCCTTTAGGACCCATGGGGAGATTCCATCTGGGTCTATAGCCTTTGTCACATCCAACTCTAGTAAACACTTCCTTACTTCCCCGTTGGTAATCTCAAAGTCTTCCAGTGGTTCCTGGTTAGCTATTGCCTCTCTTACCTCTGGAATTTCTCCTTGCTCTAAGGTGAAGACCTCCTGGAATTTCTCCTTGCTCTAAGGTGAAGACCTCCTGGAATTTCTTATTCAACTCCTCACACACTTCCTTGTCATTTGTAGTGAATCCTTCCGCCCCTATCCTCAATTTCATAACCTGTTCCTTTACTGTTGTTTTTCTCCTGATGTGGCTCTGCAACAATTTAGGCTGAGTCTTTGCCTTGCTTGCGATGTCATTTTCGTATTGTCTTTCTGCCTCTCTTCTCATCCTGACATATTCATTCCTGGCATTCTGGTATCTTTCTCTTCTCTCCAGTGTCCTTTTATTCCTATAGTTTCTCCATGCCCTTTTACTTTGCTGCTTAGCTAGCCTACATCTCTGATTAAACCATGGATTTCTCATTTTCATTTCTCTGTTTTCCTTTTGGACTGGGACAAACTTGTTTGCTGCGTCCTTGCACTTCTGCGTGATGTAATCCATCATATCTTGGGCCGTCTTTCCCCTGAGCTCTGTTTCCCATGCTATATCTGACAGGAATTTTCTTATCCCCTCATAGTTTCCCTTTCGGTATGCTAACATTTTGGTTTCGGTATCCCTCCTCAAGTTCAATAACCCTTCTTCAACCAAGTACTCAAACACCAGTACACTGTGGTCGCTCATTCCTACTGGGTCCTCAAAACCGATTTCTCTTATGTCGGAGTCGTTCAGAGTGAAGACTAGGTCGAGTCTCGCTGGTTCGTCATTGCCTCTCATCCTTGTGGGTTCTCCGACATGCTGGATTAAAAAGTTTCTTGTCACCACCTCCAATAGTTTGGCTCTCCACGTACCCTCGCCTCCATACGGTTCCTTGTTCTCCCAGTCAATCCTTCCGTGATTGAAGTCGCCCATGATGAGCAGGTGGGATCTATTTCTACAGGCAGCAGAGGCTGCCCTCTCATTTATAGTGTTAACTGCCATGTTGTTGTTTTCATACTCTTGACTGGGTCTTCTGTCATTTGGTGGAGGGTTGTATATTACTGGTACTACTATTCTTGGTCCTCCCATTGTCATGGTGCCTGCTATGTAGTCTCTGAACTCCTCACAGCCCGGGATGGCCATCTCCTTAAAACTCCATTCCTTTCTCATGAGTAGGGCCACTCTGCCTCCTCCCCTACCTTCCCTCTCTTTCCTTACTACTGTGTACTCCTGGGGAAACACAGCATTCGTTATGATTCCAGAGAGTTTTGTTTCAGTGAGTCCGATTACATCTGGGTTCACTTCTTGTGCTCTTTCCCTTAGTTCAATTGTCTTGCTTGTGATCCCATCTATGTTCGAGTACATCACCCTGAAACTGACTCTCTTCTGCTTCTCCTCTGGGGGGGACCTTTGGGATCTGGGGTGAGTGGGAGCTGGGGGACCTGGCACGGGGAGACTGGTGGAGGAGGGACGGCTTGGGGGAGGTGGGGGAGAGAGGGGGTGGTGGGGGAGAGGGGGAGGGTAAGGGGGTGGGTAAGAGGGGAGGGTAGGGGGGAGAGTGAGAGGGTGAGGGTTGGGGGGAGAGTGAGAGGGGGAGGGTTGGGGGTGAAAGAGGGAGGGTTGGGGAAGCATGGGGGAGGAGAGGCTTTGGGGGATAGGGGAGATGGGGAGGCTTGGGGGGCGGAGAAGAGGGTGGAGGGCTTGGGGGGCATGGGGGAAAAGGAGGGCTGAGGTGGGTGAGGAAGAGGGGAGGGTTTAGGGGAGTGGGGGGGTGAGGGGAAGACTTAGGTGAGGTGGGGGAGAGTGGGGGGGCTTAGGGGGGCGGGGGAGAAGGGAGGGCTTGGGGGTGGGAGAGACGGGAAGGCATGTGGGAGAAGGGAGGGCTTGGGGGATGGGGGAGAAGGGAGGTCCTGGGGAGAAGGGTGAGTGGGGGGAGGGGGTGGGTGGGGGTAGAGTACCCTAGGTGGGTACTTAGTGGGGGCTGACAGGGGATGGGTCAGGTTGGGTGTCTGTTGGGTAGGATGTAGGGGTGGTGCCCCAATCCCTGTGGCTGTTGCACTGTTTGAGGAGGGTTCTCCTCTTCCCTCTGGGATTATAGGGTTCCGGGTTGTGGTACTCTGAATCCTTTCTCTCTCCCTGCGCTCCTTCCTCCGGTCTGCTGCCTGTATTCTTTCTTCCCTTGTCATATCCCTCTGCAGGAATACTTTTTTGAACTTCGGAACATTTGTTAGACCGCTCTTCCTTGCTAACAGTTCCTCTTTCATGATTTCGCTCATAAATACCACCTTTATCATTCGGTCCCTGTCCTTGTTGACCTTTCCAAGCCTGAAAACCTTTTCAACATTTTGGTCAGTTCCCTCCATCCTTACCTCTTTAAGGATCTCGGTAATTGCGTTTTTGTCCTTGTCTCTCCGCTCCTGTGGGCTGGTCCCTGTTTGCTCTTTAATGCCTGCTACTACTACTGCTCTTTTTCTCTCAATCAGCCGGCTAGTACATCTAGCTGCTTCCTGAGAGGAAGCTACTTCCATGGCAACTTCCTTAACTGCAGACCTAGCTTCAGGGCTCTTTTTAAGCATTTCAGCAAATGAGAGCTGGGCTGTGGTGGTCCCCTCCACAGTAGCAGTCCCCTCTCCCTGAGGTACGGTTTGTGTCTGGTATTGTGGAAGAGTCTCCTTTAGGCATCTTATGTGTGTGTGTGTGTGTGGTGTGTGTGTGTGTGTGTGTGTGGTGGTGTGTGTGTGTGTGTGTGTGTGTGTGTGTGTGTGTGTGTGTGTGTGTGTACTCAACTAGTTGTGCTTGTGGGGGTTGAGCTCTGGCTCTTTGGTCCTGCCTCTCAACCGTCAATCAACAGGTGTACAGGTTTCTAACCAGTGTATGCGTTTTTCTAAGTAATTTAAGAGTATGAGAAGAGGATGAGCATTTAAATAAGTGACATGAAATGAGATGTTGATACTTTGGTGACCTGACGTGATGCTAGCAGGACGTCGGGACTTCACTTGAGTCACAGCAATTGTCAGAGATGGTCGTACTCTGTTTGATTCTCCTGGAAGGGGGAAGAATATAGTTCCGTGTTAGTGGTGGAGGGAAGGCTGCTTGTCTGCAAGTGTGAGGAACCTGTTAGGGACTTAGTACACCATTTCTCTGTGATTTGGATATAATATATTAGTGGCGACCTGGGAGCGTTGGTCGCACCTTAGTGGAGCTCTAATTGTGTTGGTTCTTCAAGAAAAAGGGGGTAAGCAGGCGTTTCTGTTGTGGAGCCTGCAAGGCGACTCCAAGTACTCAAATCAGGACTAGAAGAAGCCTTGTATATAACAAGCAGTCCTATAGCGTTATTTGTGCGCGGCCTGTGTGAGCGCCATGCTGAGCGCCAGGGCCTTGGTGCCCCTACGTCATAGATCCCTGCAGTAAGACTGTTTAATTGTTTCTTAGATAAGCTACCAGGGATTGATCGTGTGCCCAGCAATCATATTAAACATATATATATATATATATATATATATATATATATATATATATATATATATATATATATATATATATATATATATTATATATATATATATATATATATATATATATATATATATATATATATATATATATATATATATAGGGTAGAAATTGATTGAGCCATTTACTAAAATAGGAGAGTAGAGATAGGAGATATTTAATCAATTGTACCACTCCTGTGTACCACTCCTCTCTCCACTGGAGAGAGGAGTGGTACATCCTCCCTCGCCGAAGGTCGAGTGCTGACTGAGGGGCGGAGGCCCCCTGTGTGGCGAGGGGCCGGAACCCCACTATCACGACTGGGGTGGCGGCCCCTGCGACGTGTCAAGACATGTTCCCAGGTGGACTCTTCCAGGATGGGGATAGGGAGGAGGCCCACCGTGGCGGTGCCCCATTTTTTTTATTATTATTATTATTATTTTCTACCACAGACGTGACCACACATAAACAATGCTAACTCGCATATATACATTTTCTTCTGTCCTCCATGGACAGGGTTAGAGATGTGTTAAACATATTGTTCTGGGATTTATTGAACAATCAACCACAGAAGGTGATTCGGTGCTTTTAAAATGCTAGCTAACCTACATACGTAAATACATAGATACACAGATTTACGTATGCCCTACATAAAGTGTTCGATGTGTCTTTTACATAGTGTCATTAATGTGCATTTACAAAGATGATATGTAATTCTGGTCAGCTTCCACATATACTTTATACACATACATATTCACACACACACACACACATAGGTACATATACATATATACACACACATGCATACACATACATTTGTCTCTTTTACTCTGACAGTGTGAGATAGCTGATAGAGAAACTAGTGTGTAATTAAGCACTTAATCACTGAAGGTGATTAAGGTGCTTTTACAAGCTCAGATTATATAGTTACATCACATACATTCATTGAATAATTGATACATTACATGGTCAATCTAGGGTACAAGTTCAATATATCATCAAGTGTTCCAGTACTCATATAGTAATTACAGAGTTCAGCATACCTTAGCCCAGGAGGGCGAAAGTCAGTCAGTAATGGACATTCTACAATATAATGTTCAAGAGAGTGCATGTTTTCTCTTTCACAGAGTTGACACATTGTGTATTCAACATGTGCTTTTGAGAAAGCTGCCAGATACGTCTATATCCCAGGCGTATTCTGGCCACTATAACATCACATTGCCGAGTTCTTGTTCAATTAATCCCATATGTGAATGTTTCCTCACGATATCTATCATAATATTTAATGCTACAACTTTCAGGTCTTGGTGAATTTGTTAGGTCGGTGAGATTTTCATTAAATATTTGTTTAAGTACTGCTAATGAAACACCCATATAAATTTCTACCACTGGTTTTCTATAGGCTGTCTTTGCAAGCATATCAACAGTGTCATGCCTTGAGATGCCAACATGTGATGGTATCCATAGGAATTTTATTTCAAATCTTTTTTCTTTAGCAGCTAAAACATTCATTTGAATATCACTGACTATTTTTTGGGTGTTACTATTATGTGCGTTCAATGCCAGGAGTGCACTCTGCGAGTCACAGTATATAAGTCCACTGCCTTTGTCTTTTAAAAATTCAGTGGCAAAGTATATGCCTGCAAATTTGGTCTGAGTTGTTCTTGCCCAATCATTGACGCGGTTCATTGTTGTATGTACAAGAGAAGATTGTTCAAATACATTACATGCACATCCGGTACATCGTCCACCCTCTTCTACAGAGCCGTCGGTGTAGCACTGATACACATCGTTACCCATACCTGAGTACTCTCAGTGATGCTTTTCAGTGTTAACTGTTTTAATAATGTAGAGTGTACACTATATTTCTTGGGTGCATTTACAAAATCAACTGATAGATCCCTGTTATCCCATGGAGTAATTGGTTTATTAATCGTTAATTGAGTTGGGTACATATTTAATATTTTGATGGAGTTGGCTACCTTGTAGAACCAATATACATAATCAGATTTCGTTCTTCTTCTATAGACCTCAGGTGAGTGCAGCATATTAGAAAGTTTAGCTTGAAACTTCATGTGTTGCCAAGATCTACTCAATGCCTTCACGCCGAAAACTGTGCTAATAGACAAAATTCTCTCACTTATGGTAGGTAATTTTAACTCTGCTCTCATATTAAATATTCTCGTGGACTTTGGGGCCCCAAGGATGAGACGCATAGCTTCATTTTGCAAGGTTTCAAGAGATTTCAGCTCTTTGTCAGTATACAGTGTGAGATGTAGAGCATTGTAGTCAATCACAGAGCGTATAAATGATACATAAAACATTCTAGCCGCAGTGGTTGAAAGGATGTCGGATGGAGGAATTTGATTTTCTGTGAATACATTTAATTACGTTTTGTTAGGAAAACATTTATTATGGTATGATGATTGATATGCAGTTTTGTATGGGAGAACTGCAAAGATTTGTGTGGGAGAACTGTAAAGTATTGCGTGGGAGAAGTTAGTGAAAGAACTTCGTACCAGAGGAAGAGTGTATGCTGAACTCCAAGTGTGAGCTGAAACTCATAGTGGGAGCTAAACTGCAAGGTGGAGTAGGACTTTCAGTTAGGAATGGAACTCCATGGACATAATGAATCTTCAAGTAGTGTAGAGAGCTACACGTCTTTTGTGTGAAGCCGTGTGAGCGAGCTTCACTGACATTCGAGGAGGGCTTCAGTTGCAGCAGATTGGAGGAACTGCCTGGAGTACCTAACCTGATTTTGAGGACCCAAGACAGATGTATTTGATAGTGGGCCTCGAGGAATAGAACAGAGGATCGTTTTGAGGTTTAAGGGAGAGCTTGACTGCGTTTTTTGGGTGAAAGGTGCAGTGCAAGGTAAGTGGTTGATGTCTGTTTACAGTAGGAAGTATATGAATATTTTTGTATCCTGTATTTCAGCCAAAAGCAGTGAAGGATGCAGTAGGTTGTGAGCTGAGGAGTAAGCAGCAACCTAATATGGTTATATGATGAAGATTTAGGGAAATATTGGAGTGTTATCAGTTAGTAGCAGCCTAAGAAGTTGTAAAGTAATATCACTATTCTTGTATGTGTCGGGAAACCGACACACTCATACACAAATAGTATAGTCTTCCCTTAACAGTATCCTCTTAAAATTAGAGAATGGGAGACTCCGTGACGTCATCGACGTCGCCGCAGTATTTACATTATTAAACCACTGTTCATACAACAGTTTAATGTCTAAATTGAATAAAAAAGTGTTCAATAAGACTGAATATAATTATTAACACCAAAATATAGCTTGATTCCCTTGTTAACGTAAATTTAACTTAGAAGTAGAACCACAATATTGGAACAAGGGAGGCAGAGCGTCTCTTACAGACGCCACGCTCACACGTAAACAATAACAATAGGAGGCTCGTGCGTGTTGTGTTAATGGCTACAAAGGAGACCTACTCTACCTTAAGAAACTGCCATATCAACACCACTACTACAAATAAGAGTACTCCAGTATCCGTCTTACCAAGTATTTGTTTATTATTCTAGTGCACTGTTTAATATCAAATTTAAGACGGTTACAAATATAAACAACCCCAACACCATGTACGTGTACCCCATTTTTACAGCCCTCACATACCATGTTATACCTGTATTGATATGTTTAGGGAAATATACTAACTCTTTGCATCCCAAACAGGTAAATTGTGACTTGGAGCAGCAAGTAGCTGAGCAGAGAGTTGAACTATAAACATATTGTACCTAGCTGTATGCCAGCCTTGTAGGCCTCCCACAGCCGCCATTACGTGGCAACACCATGAGGCACAGAGCCACACCCACATAGATGCTACATGACACAGCCTTAGCAGGGCCAATACAACAAGTCCAGCTAAGACCCTTTGTTATATTGTAGTAGTAGTATTCATAACTAGTAATAATTATTGAAATAATAGTAGATTAGACCACCATATGTGGTATGATAAAATATTACAATAATTAAACTTAGGTAAACAATTGGTAGTTTAAGAAGGAGCCATTACAAAGTGGTTTAAGCTACAAATTGTCCCTCCAATTTATGTGAGAATAATTTCAGGCAGTTTTAACAAGTACATACAGTCCACTCAATTTCTTACCTACTAAGAAAAATAAGATAAACTTTAATTTATTGAAGTCAATTAAAAGGAGATATACTGCCTGGAGTTTTTACCACATAAATTATGGTCCTTTGAACCTAGATGATTATTACAGTTAACCAGTAGGTACATTGCATCTAGATATAAGATCCTGATATACATTAGTAGTGCAATATTATAGCAGAAAGACACTGCTATATTTACATTTCTAGCCTAACTTTTCAATCTCATAGCAAACAAAACTACAACAAAGCACTATTACTGTTCTGAGGCCTATGCCAAAGAACTATTGTGCCCTTTTCATTACAAGAGGTTGATAAGAGGCTACTTTACTTATAAGTTACTTATAAATGTTTTTGTAATTTAAGTATAAACCATTATTTTAATATTGCACCATTACATACTGCATACTGTATTTACAGAGTGTCTTGAAGGATGAAGCCTTTCAGGTAGTCTGTAATCTGAATCACACAGATGACGATTATGACAATGCTGTACAACTATTGAAAGAAAACTATGCGAAGCCTGAAAGGACTATCAGAATTTTAACCCAGAAGCTGTTAGATATTAAACATCCAAATAATACAGCAGTCTCACTCCAAGCCTTTAGATTGGAGCTTGAGTCTTTGCTTAAGGCACTTAAAAATAAAGTAAACTTGGATGCATCAGACTGGATAATCCAAGTCCATATGACACGCAAATTACCCAGGGATGTCCTGGATAAGCTATTTGTGTTGTATGGAAAGTCATATCTGACCGTAACAGAGATTACAAAGGGGTTACAAACCATCATAGAACGAGAAAGAGTTATCCCAGATGAAAAAGCGACATCTAAACCTTCGTCTACTACTAATAGTAAACAACAGAGTACAAACAGTACTCCAAACAAATCTAAAACAACTTCTCCCTCCCAAAGTGGAGACAAGGCAGTGTGGGCACATACGCAGTTGGTACCTCCAAACCTACAGGTAACGCGTCACCCAAATCGGTGACTCCTCAAGATACTGTTAACGTCTGGAGACCATGTCTGTTCTGTGAACAATCACATTCCATGTACAATTGCAGACGTTACCCCGATCGTGCAACACGCATAAAACGACTCAAGGAGTTACATAGATGTACCAAGTGTATAAGGGAACATCATCCCGACAGCTGCACATCAACAATACGCACCTGTTATAGGTGCCATAAGGGTCAACACCATACAGCACTTTGTGGGGATTCAAGTACAAAGTCTGCCAAACCACAGGAGGAGGAAGGAACTAACACCTCAGTACAGCTTTGTACTGTGCTACCTGACATAAGTGTTTTCTCAACAAGGTCTAAACATAAATCAGCTCTACCTACTGCACGATTGATCATTAGAAATGGAGAGAACAAAGCCACCGTACGTGGATTATTTGATCAAGGGTCCCAATTGACCTTTATATCCAAAGAGTTGGTAGATACCCTGAAACTTACACCTGTAGAGGAGACACGAATAAACATAGCAGGATTCCTGACTGACTCAGGAGCCCGAGTTTTCAAGGTAGTACAACCCAAAGTACGATTAGGAGGTTACGAACAAAATGTACAAGCTCTAGTAGTAGATAGATTCCCAACAGATCTGTATGTATATGGTCTGGGGACAACAGCCAAATTCCTAGAAAAAAGGGGAATTCATTTGGCTGATAAAATCACAACAGATAACCTTTCCAATATTGGAATCCTTATGGGATCAGATGTCTACCATAAGTTTATCAAAGGAAAGGAATACAAACACGGTATGAACGTGTTACCATCTGCAGGTGGCTATTTGCTAACAGGCCCTGTATTACGGCTAAACCAACCCGCACCTGTAGAACACCAACATGCCAACCCAGTAATGGTTGCATGACTAGGAGACCAGTCTCCACTGCAACTCAGAGACATGTCCGAGGAAGAGCTTGATCCCCCTGTACACAAGTTATGGGACCTGGCAACTCTCGGCATTGTCCCTGAACAACCTAGCCCAGATGATGACTGGACTTACAAACAATACCTGGACTCAGTTATATACAGAGATAATCAATACTGGGTCAGGCTACCATGGAAGCTGAATCACCCTCAGCTACCCGTCAACCATTTTATGGCACAAAACCAATTGAGATCACAGGTGTTGCGCTTACAAAGACAACCTGAGAACTTGAAGTTGTACCATGAAATAATACAGAAGCAACTCGATGACAAATTTATCGAAGTTGTTACAAATGATAACCCAAAGGAAGGTCACTACTTACCACATCATTGTGTACAGAAGAATTCTGCAACTACCCCATTACGGATAGTATTTAATTGCAGTGCTAAAATGAGGCCGAGTAGTGTTTCGTTAAACGACTGTCTTCAAACTGGCCCTAGCCTAACACAAAGGCTTTACGACGTGCTGTTAAAGTTCCGTATTGGGACTTATGCATATACGGCCGACATCAGCAAGGCATTCCTTAGGGTAGGTCTTCAAGAAGAAGACCGGAACTACACAAAGTTCCTATGGATTAAGGATCCTAACGATCCGAACAGTGAATTAATCACTTACCGGTTTGCCTCTGTCCTTTTTGGCGCCACGTCATCTCCTTTTCTGCTCCAAGCTACCTTGGATACGCACTTGAAGAAGTCCAATAGCCCAAACAAGACGGAAATTAGCAAAAACCTGTATGTGGATAATTTTCAAGGTACAACCAACAGTGAAAGTAAACTGTTGGACATATACCATGAGGCCAATCGAGAATTAATGGGAGCCAATATGCCTCTCCAATCTTGGGTCTCTAACAATGAAAAATTAAATCAACTGATCTCAACTGAATTTCCCGATTACCAGGTACCCGAGATGACAAAGGTACTAGGTGTCGAATGGAACACGACAACAGATCAGTTGACAATCAAGTCAGTGGAGCCTGATACCACTAACTTAACAATGAGAAAATTACTATCACAAGTCAGCAAACCCTTCGACCCATTAGGACTATTAAGCCCAGTACTGATTAATGGGAAGTTGATAATACAGGAATGTTGGCAACAAAAGATAGGCTGGGATGATCTTCTAACACCTGCTCTACAAGAAAAATGGCAAGGTTTAGTAAAAGATTTAAGTACCCTAGAGTCTGTCAAGTTCCCCAGGAACACAGTAGTAAATGAAAAAGAACCAATTAAGCTACATGTATTCTGTGATGCCTCAGGAAAGGCTTATGGAACAGTAGCTTACCTGGTCACAAATGGGCAAGCCAATTTGCTCACATCAAAGGCCAGAGTGGCACCTTTAAAGAAAAGATCACTGCCACAACTGGAATTAACAGCCTTACTGTTAGGAGTAAGATTGGCTCATTATTTGATCAAGGCCTTACGCCACATCCACTTTAAAGAAACAGTAGTTTGGTCAGATAATGAGGCAGTGCTACAGTGGGTTAAGAACAATAACAGTAAGAATCCTTACGTGAGTAACCGCGTTAAGGAAATACGAGAGTTGTCAGCAGGGTATAAACTAAGATATGTACCCACAAAAGAGAATCCAGCTGACTATCTCTCCCGAGGACTGACTTTACGGCAATTAACAAAGGCAGAGATGTGGTTCAATGGACCTCAGTGGCTAATCAGCGACCAGTGGCCTGAACAAAAGCCACAAGTCATTGTGACCAATGTTACTGTTCCCACTGAGAACCCAGAACCACCTCGGACTTTGGTAATTGATCCTACTCGGTACTCTGAACTGAACAAACTTATAGGTGTCACCCAAGTAGTGTTTGATTTTCTAAAGAAAATAGGAATCAAGCATAAATTCCCTAATGCCCTAAGGTATTGGGTCAAAAGAGCTCAGATCGACACATTCGGGACAGAATTTGACAATGTTCCAAAGAAGCTACAACGTGATCTGGGTCTCTGGTTAGACACTGACAATTATAACATAATCAGATGCGGAGGCCGCTTACAGCACGCTGACATAGATTTGGAAGCAAAAAATCCAATATTGCTCCCTCGTCACCACATAGTAAGCAAACTAATTGTGTTACATATACACAAATACTGCACTCTGCATGGTGGGGTATTAGATACTCTCACAGACTTAAGACAACAGTACTGGCTACCCCAAGGTAGACAGACAGTAAAATCAATAATCAAATCCTGTGTTGTTTGCCGGAGATACGATGCCAGAGTGTGTCCATATCCTGGCCCACCTCCACTTCCGAAGGAACGAGTCGTACATATTCGTCCCTTTGAGACTACAGGAGTAGATTTCACAGGAGCACTAACACTTACAGGCACTAAAGACAAGAAACCAGTAAAAGCTTACATCTGTCTTTTTACTTGTGCCACAACAAGGGCAGTCCATCTAGAAGTGACTCCCGATATGAGTGCCGAAGCATTCTTACAGGCTTTCCGCAGGTTTGCTTCACGTAGATCCTGTCCTAAGTTAATGATCTCAGACAATGGGTCCAACTTAGTGGCAGGAGAAGCATGTCTGAGGAAAATCTGGACACATCCAAAGGTACGCACAGCCCTAAATCAACGGCAGTGCCATTGGAAATTCATACCTCCCAGAGCACCATGGCACGGAGGCTTCTATGAACGCATGGTTGGTACGGTAAAACGTTCTCTACGGAAAACCCTACACCGCCAAAAGATTGACCTGCAGGAGCTTCAAACAGTAGTCATAGAGATAGAAGCACGAGTCAATAACCGACCACTTACCTACCTCTCTGATGATGTTTTGCAGCGTGAACCATTAAGTCCAGCTCATTTGATGTATGGTAGACCTCTCAAAACACTTGTGTCCCTTACGGACGAGGAACCAGAGGATCCTTCATATGTCCAAGAGAGTGATTTGGTTCAACGTTTCAAACATCTATCAAGGGTGATAAGTCGGTGGAATGACGTATGGACTCGAGAATACCTTACAGCTCTGAGAGAGTATCATTACGGGGCAAACAACCCCTACAACAGAATTAACTTGAACCCTGGTGACATAGTTCTGGTGGATAGTGATGGACCACGCTCAGAGTGGCCTTTAGGTCAAATAGTCTCTGTTCATCCAGACAGCCAGGGCATCTTGAGAATAGTGAAAGTGAAATGCCGAGGCAACACTACTCTCAAAACTTTAGAGAAATTAGTTCCTTTAGAACTGGCCAGGAACGAAGACGTACAGCGACTTCCAGCACCCGATACGCCAGTACGGGACATACGTCCCCAAAGGACTGCAGCTCAACAATGTAAACTCAAATTAAAGCAGCATTATAATTCTGAAGGAGAAGAATAAAGTGATCGCAGTCCTTACCGGGACTTCGACCCGTGTTCTTCCCCCCCGGAATTATGTCGGGAAACCGACACACTCATACACAAATAGTATAGTCTTCCCTTAACAGTATCCTCTTAAAATTAGAGAATGGGAGACTCCGTGACGTCATCGACGTCGCCGCAGTATTTACATTATTAAACCACTGTTCATACAACAGTTTAATGTCTAAATTGAATAAAAAAGTGTTCAATAAGACTGAATATAATTATTAACACCAAAATATAGCTTGATTCCCTTGTTAACGTAAATTTAACTTAGAAGTGGAACCAAAATATTGGAACAACAGGGAGGAGAGCGTCTCTTACAGACGCCACGCTCACACGAAACAATAACAAAGCAGCCTTACGCTGCACACATGGCTCCAGAGTTGGTTTAACACCTAGACACCTATTTACGTGTCAACAACCAGCAACACAGCCTATCAACATCACAGCAACGATGTATCCGTCTTACCAAGTATTTGTTTATTACTAGTGCACTTTTTAATATCAAAGGGTAAGGCGGTTATGATATATGAACACCCACCACACCATGTACGTGTACCCCATTTTTACAGCCCTCACATACCATGTTATACCTGTATTGATATGTTTAGGGAAATGTACTAACTCCTTGCATCCCAAACAGGTAAAATTGTGACTTGGAACAGCAAGTAGCTGAGCAGTAGAACTATGCACATGTACCTAGCTGTTGCCAGCCTTGAAGGCCTCCACAGCCGCCATTGGCACCATGAGGCACAGGGCCACACCCACATAGATGCTAACATGACACAGCCTTAGCAGGCCCTTATACAGGCTCAGATAAGGCCATTCTAGTATTGTAGTAGTAGTATTCATAACTAGTAATAATTGTTGAAATAATAGTAGTTAGACCACCATATGTGGTATGATAAAATAATATAATTAAACTTAGGTAAACATTTGTAGTTTAAGAAGGAGCCATTACAAAGTGGTTTAAGCTACAAATTGTCCCTCCAATTTGTGTGAGAATAATTTCAGGCAGTTTTAACAAGTACATACAGTCCACTCAATTTCTTACCTACTGAAAAAATAAGATAAACTTTAATTTATTGAAGTCAATTAAAAGGAGATATACTGCCTGGAGTTTTTACCACAATGGTT